>PVIU01005113.1:0-117677 GCA_004026605.1 Ondatra zibethicus
GGTTCTTGGTCGCCACACCTTAGGAGCTCCGAGAGACGGCCAGGATGAACAGGTGAGGGGGGGGGTAGGTGGTTTCCCTTCAGAAAGCCACACAGACCGCCCGGGGGACCCAGGTGTCGCTGCCCAAGAGAGCAGCACTCAGGTCTCAATAATTGATGGAACTCCTGAGTTCGAAACGGAAAAGATGCACCATATTGGAAATACCAGCAGTGATTCATTCGTGGTTAAACCTAGGTAATGGGAGGAAGATGTGTTCCCAAGCAGGGCTGGAGGAGGAGATAAAGAAGAAACACCTCCCCCACTTCTCCCATTGGGTTCCTCCAGCTGGTCCAACTGAGCAGCCTGGCCTGCAGGATGATATGAGGCTCTGAGAATTCCCTCCAGCCAATCCAGTCCTCTCTCTTCCTGGGGCACCAAGCATAGGCAGGCCTTTCCTGAGGAGAAATGCCAGTGTTTTTTCAATTTTCCCTTCTGTGAGAATGGCACCTCATTCATTTCTCCCGCTCTTGGATCTCACTTTCTGAGCATCATAGAAACTTCTGAGTGTATACCCAAGAGCCTTTTAAAACTATTTTTAACTGACCCATACTAGATGCACGTATTATGGGGAGCAGGGTTTTTCAACACATATATACTATATATACACAACTGAATATATACATATCTACAATGGCAATTGGCATACTTATTATCATTTCTTTATACTGGGAATGTTTGAAATCCTCTACTGTTTTGAAGTAGACATCACGATCATCAGCCATCCCAACAGAACGATTCAAAATTCAAATCCAGATCTGGTGGCAAATAGAAGGACCTGGAAAGGGATGCTGCATTCTAATGGGCTGTACGTTGCCCAATATGATAGGGGGCACTCTGTCACATTTCACATTTATAACCTCCTTTTCTCCAAAGAGCACATTACACATAACGGGCCAGTTTCATTGCAGAAGGAAATGACTGCATCATTTGTGACTGGTAAGTGGGCCTAATCAGAGACGCTTTGATGATAACGGGGGGGGGGGGCGGCGGTGGAGAGCGGCCAAAAAGTTTCAGTGCCAGCCAGACTTTTATGGGAAGAAGGAGTTTTAGCACAGGATAATCTTTAGGCAGAGAGACTAGTGAGTGCTGAGCCCCAGACAAGCATGGGTTTGCCTCTTCAAGGACCAGGAAGAAGGCTACTACTACAGCCACAACTGATGGAACAGGGGGGTTCAGAAAAGCCATGTAGAGAGATAGAGAGATTTAATATGACTTGGAAGTCATGGCAAGCAGTGTATGTTTTATTCTAAACATTATTGAAATAAGCATTTTAATAGTCTCTCAGAGGGGCGCGTAACACAGAAACAAGCAGGTGACGGAAAGAAGGCTCTCTTGCTGTTCCCTCTGTCTAAAATGTCTCCCCTCAGCTAGCCACAATGCTCGCTTTCACATTTTTTTTTCCCAATTCTCTTAAATGTCATTTCCTCAGCGATGGCTCCCTGGGACTACCCTTTGTAAATTGCATCTGCCTTCCCCGCAGATCTCTTCTGAAGCCCCTTTCCTGGTTGATGTTCTCCTCATTATTAACATTCTATATGCCTTGTAACTATCCTTTACCTGCATATTGGGCTATGTTCTATCTTCCTAATAAAATGTAAATTTGGTGAGGCTGGGGAACTAACTTTAATGGGTTCTGCATGCCTTCTGCTAGTAACACAAAAACTTGGGAAATAGGTACTGAGTAAACGGATTAACCTGGCCTACATGTAGACAATGCTAACTTCAAACTATCTGAGGGTGATCTTGAAATTTGGATTCATTTACCAAAATGCCATTTTCTGCAGTGCTGGAAGCCGAACCAAAGGTTCCAGCATCCTACACAAGTGCTGTCCCCAGTGGGCTATCGCCTCAGCCCCTTCCCTGAATTTTGACATCCATCTCACGTATTCAGGGGATCATGGTCGGTACTGCATATGAAGCATGTATTTTGAAAAGTTTAGTCCCATCCATAGTTCACCATCCATAACTCCCCGTAGCTGCCAGATTCTTGTGTTCATAAAAGGTATCAAAAGCAGACATTGAATTTGTGTGCCTTAAAATCAACTCATACCATGGTTCCTGGTATATTACTCAGGGTCCATGATACTTCTTCTGACCTTACTATATAAACCTTGAGGCAGGCTTGGAGGAACTACCCTGGGATCCCAGAACTTGGAAGGCACTGACAGGATGATCACAAGTTCAAGACCAGCCATAGTGAGCACATCTCTTTGATGTGAGATTCCCTCTGTATGCTATGAATGTGGTTTATTACATTGGTTAATAAAGAAGCTGCTTCGGCCTATGGCAGGGCAGAATATAGCCAGGCTGGAAGAATATAGAGAGAGAATAGGTGGAATCAAAGAAACACTTTGTAACTGCTGAAGAAGGACATGCTGGGAACTCACCGGTAAGCCACAGCCTCATGGCGATACACAGATTAATAGAAATGGGTTAATTTAAGATGTAAGAGTTAGTTAATAAGAAACCTGAGCTAGTAGGCCAAACAATGTTGTAATTAATATAGTTTCTGTATGATTATTTGGATCTGGGTGGTTGGGAACAATGTTTACATCCCCTCATCAGTCATGTCTGTCCCCCAACCCCATGAATATTTTTCATTACCCAAAGGAAAAATAACTTACTTTGCTTTAAGCTACTTAGCTCCTTTTCTGGTTTACTTAGATGCTTTAAATAGCATATAGACTTGGGGCTGGAGAGATGGTTCAGTGGTTAAGAGCATTGCCTGCTCTCCAGAGGTCCTGAGTTCAATTCCCGGCAACCACAAGGTGGCTCACAACCATCTGTAATGAGGTCTGGTGCCTTCTTCTGGCCTGCAGACATACACACAGACAGAATATTGTATACATAATAAATAAATAAATATAAAAAATAGCATATAGACTTCATAAAGGCAGGTAAACTAGGGCAACACACTCTGTTCTGGAATCTTTATGCCTGATCCATAAAAGGTGCTCAGTATGTGAACGGAAGGAACAAATAAAAGAATAGAGTCAGGGAGATGATTCATCGTGGAGGAACTTAATGCACAAGTCTGATGCCCCGAGTTCAATGCCTGGAACCTATGCTATTTTCGTTTTTTTGTTAAAACAAACAAACAAAAACCAGCTATGACCAGACTTGGTGCCTCACACCTTTAATCCCAGCACTTGGGAAATAGGCAGGTAGATCTCCTAGTTTGAGGCCAGCCTCTTCTACAGAGCAAGTTCCATAACAACCAGAGCTACACAGAGAAACCCTGTCTCAAAACAAACAAACCCAATAAATACATATAAAAATAGATAGCTATGGTGACACATATCTGTAATCACAAACTCTTACAATGAAACAAGTGGGCAGGGACACAAAAAAGTCTAAGGCTAGGTAGCCTGGGACACACAGTGCAACAGAAACAGCAAGGTAGATTCTGAGTCAACACATGGAAAGAGAGAACCAAGTCCACAAAGTTGTCCTCTGACCTCTGCATGTGTGCTGTAGCCCCCCCACCTGCCACCTGTCATATATATCATGTACATATATATAGTAATAAAATGTAGATTAAAATTGACTTAAAAACAAAGGGCTAAATGAGTGAGATAAACTAGGATTGGCTGGAGCTGCAGAGTGAGTGATTGGCACTGCCCAGGAAATCCGATTCCCCATGTATGTGGGGAAAGATAACACAGAGGAGCTGCAAGTTTTCTAAACCCAGACCAAAGGGGAAATGCTGAGCTCTTGTGGAGGAAAGAGGAAACGTGCCTGGGCTCGGGAACATCGCCGCTCTCATTGTGCACTGGAGCCTCTGGGTCAAGAAAGCAGATTTCTGACATCATAAAACTGATTAAGATAAAGAGGGGGAAAAAAATTAAAAAACTCGACACTGGCTATGACATGACTGTTCCATTGTACAATCTGATCGAGGAAATGTATCTAGGATTACCCAGACAGTCAATTATTCATGAGCTAAACGTCCAGGCATCAATTACCTGTCTTGATGCTCTTATTCATTAAGGAGATTGAACAGCCCAACTTAACAAAGCTGGAGGAAGTTGCTAAGTAACAGAAGTTACCTGACCAGCTCAGCGCTGCAGGCCTCCACAATGCGAGTCCTTTCATGGCAGCAAAGGGCCTGGGGATCACCAGCATGGGAGATCAGGTGGTGAACAGCACCGGGCTGATTTCAGCTTTGGCAGAGGAAAGGAAGTGGGTAGAGTGGGATGGATTGTGGAGCACAGAAGGAAGGAGCAAAATAGAAGCTAACACACTAGTATTGGGGATCAAGCCCGGAGCCTTTCATAGGCTAGGAAAGGGTTCTGCCATTGACCTACACCCCTAGTCCCAACCAAATCACCGTGTCTTAACAAGGTGTCTATCAAGAGGTATAATACTATTTCACAAAACATTAATATTTTAAATAAATGTCAAAGATGCTTATGCAGCATGCCATTGAACAAAAGCCAAATACAAATGTCAAGATTTCCCTGGGAAATACAGATTCATGGATTTTCTTTTGGGGGGGGCATCTATCTGAAACTAAGTCTAAAAATGACTCTAAAGGAAATGTGTAAACAGGACCCTGGAGTTTACACAAAGAATACAGTGCCTCGTGGGCCAGCCTAATTTCTCCTCGTAAAACTTGCTCTGCTGTCTAGAAAACTATGCATAGCCATCTCAGCTACCATCTTCGATGCTTTCCTGTGTTTGTGTTATATTGTTTTGAGACAAGACCTCACTCTGTAGCCCAGGCTGGCCTAGAACTCACTCTGTCACCAGGATGATCACCTACCTCAGCCTTCCAAGTGCTTGGATTACAAATATGTCTGTAATCTCCGGGAACTCTGCTGCCTGTGTTCCTTTTATTGTCAGGGGCGGTGGGGAGGGGGGACAACGGGGAAGAGGGTCTGTATGTATATTTTGATTTTTGCATGAAGTCTTGAAAAAGAGAGTTTGTGTTTGGAGCATTGGTGTACACAGCATTTAACACAGCATTAGGTAGAAATGGCTTGCAAAATGTGTATCGTCTTGTCAAAATGTAGTGAGAATCTCCAGGTAATGAAATCAGAACAATAACCAAGTGTAGGACCCTTCTACGCAAATGTACAGCCTGGGCAGTCTCATGGCTCTGCTGGCCCTGGCCCTGGGTCTGGAGAAGCATAGGCTTCCCCAGGAGACAGACCCAGGTTTAAGCCCTAGCTTCGCCCTTCCTAGCTATCTGGCCTCCAGGTGTCTCCCAGTTTCTAGATGTGAAATGAAGAAAATAACAGAGTGTTACAAAGTTTCAATGAAACCATAGTCACGCAGGCCACGTGCTAACAGTGGTGTGAGTGTCAGTGACAGAAGGGCTAAATAGCACCAAACCAGGAGCTGAGCATCTGCAGGGGGACAGTTGTAATGGAAGCATATGAATTCCAACATGAGGCCACGCCAATATGGGGTAAATGCCCTTCCCTCCACAACTCAATATCAGAGTCTTGATGGTCAGTGGAATCCCTTTCTTTCCCTGTCTATTGGCACTGGAGAAGGCCTGATTTGGGTGACGTGACTGTTGCGTGTGAGGTAAGGCTGTTGCAAGTTTGATTGCTCAGGCTTGTTCTGAGAGGACACAGTGTGGCTCGTTCATTCATTTACTCATGAAACATTCTGATGATCATTTACTGGGAACACACTAGATGCTATGCACTCCGTCAGGCATCAAGACTCAGATCAAGTCTCATTCTGAGATTCCTGGAGGCAGGATAGCCATTTTTGGACTGAAGTCGAGATATGTGTCCTTGTTACTTGAAAGGAACGTCGCTGCCTTGAACACTCGTCTGCACACAGAAACAGGTGATAGTACTTGGTTCCGGGACAAGTGATTCAATGAAAGGAGAAATGGCAAACAAGTGATAATGGAATGTCACCCCTCGGGCCACGTGACACAACCTTCTGTAATGCTCAGGCCACTGCTGGTCAGGCAGTTATATCATTACCATTGCCAACTCCAATAGCCCTTCAAAATTTAAAGAAAAATGTAATGTAATAATGTCTTTCAATCCACCAAGACTGCCACAAGGAAAAGAATGAGTTCCTGGATATAGAAGAGGGAACTGAGGTTTTGAGAGGGATGGGGATCCGACTGACACCCTCTTCTGGCCTCTACAGACTCCTGTATGCCCATGGTGCACATATATCTATGCAGACAAGCACATATGCACAGTGCACATATATCCATGCAGGCAGGCACATATGCACATAAAGTAAATAAAATGCATACGTTGGAAG
This sequence comes from Ondatra zibethicus, assembly GCA_004026605.1. NCBI lineage: Eukaryota > Metazoa > Chordata > Mammalia > Rodentia > Cricetidae > Ondatra > Ondatra zibethicus. The sequence goes on from PVIU01005113.1 coordinate 6,280, forward strand.
TCAGTGTTTTTCAAATAGCATCTTTTAGAAAAATACAGTTAGATTCTACTCCTGACAATGTTGCAAATAAGACCTGTTAGATGTGACCACAGGGTAAATACAATGTAAACAGAATATTGACCTAATCAAAGAGAACCTTTCCTATCTAGAAAAACCTTGTGGGGTCTAGTGTATAAAGGCAAAATCCCGCCAAAATCGTTATCCGGAGCACAAACAGTAGAGTAGGCCTGGGTTCATGGTTGTCAGTGGGACCCACAGTATGTAGATTTCTTTAATAGCCAAGACCATGTCCCTCAACGCCACCTAACATAGGTCAAGGAATTTCAGAGAGAGAATTAATTAACTGTTGACCTCCACTGGCTCCAAGAAGGTAAAGTCAAGAGCACATGGGTTGTGTTTAACTAATCACAGGGGGAGACATGGGTGTCAGTGTAACTTAGAGTAAGAACTCTCTGACATCAGCAGCTGTCTGACTGTGGAAGCTTGGGTTGCTAGGAACATGCTATCTCTGGTTGAGCTAAAACAGAAAGGTGACTTTGCTCGTTCATATTTCCTACCAGGACTCATGTATTCAGTTCGTCACAAACCTTGGAAGAGCTTTCCTATGCCACACGGACAACGGTGCCCAGTGTACCCGTGTTCATTATATGTGGTAGGGGAGAAAGATGTGTGAGATTTCTCTCTGCTCCACACTGCTCTTAGTTAGAACAGACCCTTGTCACAAGAGGTAGGATAAAAAGAGAAAGACAAACAGAAGTTTAAGGCCATCATCATCTACTTCCTGTACAGATGTGAGATAGTTCAGAGAAGAGCAGATCTCCAGAGACATCTCAGTGTGTTGTCTTTAACACATCCTCCTCAGGAGAAAGAAAACTGGGTGGGTGTGAGCAAAGTCCAATTAAAATGAGCCAACCAGGGACAGCACTGTGAAACAGGGTCTGTTTACAATACAGATTTCAGTACAGCCCATTTCTGTGGCAAGTGTCTCTGGTCATTCAGATTCTCTCTTGCTGGTATAAAAGGGACTGCCTCTCATGTAAATCATAGAAGCAAATGTCTCCCACAGAAGGGAAACTTTTGAAGTGACTCCTATGTGTACAATTTCTTAAAAACAGCATAGAAAGCAACAACAACAACAAAAACCGGCTCAAAATAACCCTCATGCCAAAGAGGCATGCCTTGAAGTGAACAGTAACATGCCTGTCTCTGCTGTTCATCTCACAGTAATGTGTTCTGTGTTCTGATCTCAATCAATGCTACCAGTTCAATACAGTCTTTTGTAAGGTTGAGGGTAGCATTAGCTTATGAAGCCTGCCATATTGGGGTGCCACAGGCAATAGACCCTCATTGCCTCGCAGTTTAGAAGGTCAAGACCAACCTGTCAGCAAACTGGCTTTTTCGGCAGCCTTTTCTCCTTAGCCTTCTAATGGTATTTTTTTGGTGTGTCTTTACTCAATTCTTTACTTTCTGTTTATCCATTCAGAACAACTTTTCTCCTCTGATAAGGATGGCAACCCCCTAGGGACTAGGGCCCACTCTAATAATGGCGATTTAACATGAGCACTTCTTCAGAAATCCAACCTCTACATTCTGAGTTCTAGACACTAGGGATTTAACAACCCAGCCCACAACTGGCAACACTTCACCCTTGTACCAATGAGGAAACCTAGGCACAGAAATCCCCAAGACCACTCAGTGAGCAAGCACAGAGCTTGGTTATGACCGCAGACAAGTCTGGACTGTCCAATCTGAGTTGGGCAGTGTTCTGTGGACATCCAAATCTGTACTTTGTCAGGGAAGCTGAAATGAGCCCAAGAGAGCAGTCAGAGGCTGGAAAGAGGGTAACCAACAGGAGCTACGTCAGGAAAGCCATGGGGCTGGCACAGAGCTGGTGAAGTTGGGAATTAGCAACAGATGCCACTGAGCATCTGGAGCCAACGAGGGCACAATAGGAGGCTGTGTCACATTTCTTTAAGGTCCTGAGCAGAGACAGCCCTAGACGAGAGCTGCATCTGGTGTACACCAGCGAGAGCAAGCTCTTTGAGGCTAGAAACACAGGAACACAGAAAGCCCATGAGCCGTTTCTTCTCCAAATTACAGAGCTGCCACTAATACGAACAATGGGAGGTCTGCCTGCCGCTAATTGTTCTGGGAGAAGGCAGCGATCCTTGTGTGAGTGTTGAGGCACACAAGAGACATCATCAACACAGTCTGACGCATCACCAGCTCAGCTCCCGTTCAGGACTGATCTGCAATTGTAAATCTATTAGTGCCGTGTATGAATACTAAGAACCTGCGCATTTGCCAAGGAAGCTGACATGCTTTTCTGCAAGAGAAGCATATACCCTGTGGAAAAAAGGATTCTCTTCCTGTGCATTAGGTCTGTCTCTCTATTTAAATCATGTTTAATAATCTTTTGATTGGCACAATATTTTTAAGTGTGAATAATATAAACCCGTGTTTAAACTGAACAGGAGCCATTAGACTAAAGGAAGTGTTTTGTACCTTGACACCCATAAAGGTTTAATAAACATGATGGTTTTTTGTTGTGGACAATCCCACAGGCCCATTGTCTCTGCAGAGTTGTTCTTTTTAAGCCTTACACAGCAGGGGTCTACAACTTACCCCCTGCCTTTGTAAATGAAGTTTCGCATTTGGTTAGGCACTATCTAAGGCTACTTTGGCATTGTATGAATAGAGTTGAGTAGCTGTGATACAGTAGGTGGCTGAAGCAACGGAATCTTGGCACTGGAGCCTCATGAAAACAGAGTTCCTTCTCTGCCACAGGAAGCTCATCCCACAGAGACATGGGGCCATGTACTGTCAGCTTGCTCTGGTCAGCTCAGAATAGCCAGTGATAAACACCAATAGGGGTGGCTATGGTGGCTATCACCTTGACTGGAGGGAACTGAAGACTCCATTGGGAATTGGCATGGAAGTCACTCATATTATTTTCTGTCTCTAGCCCTCGAGCAAGGCTGAATTTGAAAGCAGCGCACTAATTCATTCAGTGGAGGAAAGTTTAAGAACAGGCAACATTCAGGCTGTGGCACGGTTACCATACACTGCTCTTGCCCATATCTACAGGGGAAGAGACCAGTAAATGGAGACAGACATATGAAGTATGTGCGGTCTGGCAAGAAAAGGTGCATGAGCTGAATTTAAAGGCATGGACATGGAGGATCTATTGATGAGAAGCCTCATCCTGCACTGAAATGGCAGGAAAGGTGCCCAAAAACCAAACACCAGCTATTGAATTCTTCAATATGTGAAAATGCTTATTCAGTTGAAAGGGCAGAGTTGAAGCTGAGGGTACCAGCACATTGATAGCACATATTGCTATAAAATGGCTACTGAAGGGTCCTTTCCCCAGGGTCAGCCTTGAAGGCACATAGAGGCCTCTGCAGCTATGCTTTTGTGGGGCCAGGCTTCATCTAGAGCGGACTACGAAACCTGCCTGCACTGACTATGTGTTGCTGTTTGGGGCAGGCATGAAAGATTAAGAGTGGAGAAGCCATGGAAGCTTAAGCCAATGCTTCAGAGAGACAGGCAATGTGTGGCAGGGCTGGATTCCCTGCAAGGAAGTTCTGAGGAAACACTGTGGCAAGCTATGAAGAAACCTAAGTTAAAATAAAGATCTCAAAACGTTTGGAATGCCATGGTCATGTGTTGTCCATTTAGGCAAGCTGCAGGCAGGGTGTGGAGCCTTTTCAAAATGTAGGTCACAGGTCTGTAGGTAGCAGACCTGGAAATGCAGGGATGCCCAAGGACATAATACCATGGTGATTCCGCCAGGAGCCCCAGATGTTGGCTATGGAGCTATGGGATTGGATGTTATCTCTGCTGTGTTTTGGTCTTGCTACAGCTGTTCCTTATTAAGACTCTGTTCTGGCCTGGACTGTTACAATGTCAGTATTGTGAAAAATTGTGGGTTTTATAAGAAATGGATTAAATATATTATGAGGTGAGCATGATAATTTCGGGACCAGAGGTAGAATGTTATGAGTTCCAGCCATGTGTTCTAATGTCAGGTTGACATGGAGTAGAGTTGTGATGGTCAGACTTCATTGCTGATGGGACTGGATTTGGAATCTGTGAGAGCATTTCCAAAGACATTTAACTCAGGGGGGAAAACACCCTAAACATGGGCAGCACCATCCCATGGAGTGGAGTCTTGACTGGAATAAAAAGAATGCATTTCTCTCTGCAAAAAAAAAAAAAAAAAAAAAAAAAAAAAAAAAAAAAAAAAAAAAAAAAGAATCAGATCAATTACATACAGTTCCCAGGGTGAGGAAGAGGGCATGGGATGTGCATTGTGGAAAATACTGCCACCATCCCATCCCAGGACCTGCTTATCTGTTTTCTATACAAATGGACCCTTAGATAGGTCTTCCACAATTCCCTTCCTAAGGAATACTGACCAGTTACAGTCCCATCGCCCTGTCCTCTTGTCATGTTTGCAAATTACATGACCTCATCTTGCTCATCTCTGTAAACCTGGAATGAAGAGCAAGGCATGGCTTGTAGTAGCAGTGCACTAAGTCTCCTTCAAGAAGTTAGTGAGTAAAATACCAGAGATACTTGGTGATGCTCAGGGAGCACAGGGAACAAGCTCCGTATCCTGATTGACCTGGTTACAAATGGAGGTGTCTTTTTAGGGGAGATGCCATGTCAGATGATCCTTAAGGGATAAGAGAGAACCAGGCAGTGGTGGTGCATGCCTTTAATCCCAGTATTTGGGAGGCAGACGCAGGCGGATCTCTGTGAGTTCGAGGCCAGCCTGGTCTACAAAGTGAGTTCCAGGACAGCCAGGACTGTTACATAGAGGAACCCTGTCCCGAAAAAACAAAAAACAAAAACAATCAAACAAAAAGAATGAGAAGGACCTTGAGAAGCAAGCATGATGGGGATATTTCACACTGAGGGGTCAGAGTGTGTCCATGCAAGAGAAAGTGCAAAGGTGACAGAACCAAGGAGCAAGAGACAGCACAAAGGACAGAGTAGGAACTAGGACCTGAACAGAAGCAGGAATCACATCACAAATACCTGGTATTTATTCCTAAGGGATCTGAATTCTATACTGTATTCAAGAAAGCATACTCCATTTACTAGCCTGTCTTTTGCCAAGCATGGACTAAGTGTAAGATATACATAGTGCTAGCAAGATAAATAACCTCTGTCCTCAGGGAGTCTATTTTCTTTTTATCCGAGAGGGCAGACCTGACATAAATATACAGTTATGTAGTAGTTAACCATGAAACAGAAGTAACCAAAGGCATTATGATTAAGCATCATGGAAGAACAAGATGTGGAGAGAGGCCCTAGCAGGGAGGCCTAACCAGATCTTACCTTACAGACCAGACCGTACCTTGCACTCACAAACTTCAGCTTGGAAAATCCCATCCCCTGGTGTAGAACATTATCTTAAACCATAAATACCAATAGAGGAAAAAAAAAACCTCACATATATGCTGATGACTTTAGTGTCCCTTCTAAGAAAAACATATTAGACTTGCTGACATTTATGTGACGTTTTAAAGCCTGCAGATGCTATGTGTGAACATAAGGACAGGCAGAGGAGCGTGGGAACCTTGGGGGTACTAGAGCTCCCTTCGTAGGAGATGTAGGAGAAAAAAACTATCGCCAGAGAAGAGTCTCTTTTATTTATTTTGTTTTTTATTTTTGTGTTTTCAAGATAGGGTTTCTCTGTGTAGCCATGGCTGTCCTGGAACTCACTGCAGACCAGGCTGGCCATAAACTTACAGAGGTCTGCCTGCCTCTGCCTCCTGAATGCTGGGATTAAAGTCATGCACCAGTATGCCTGGCCCTGTTTTATTTCTAAACTGGAAATAGATAGATAAATTTAGTCTTGGTATTTTCTATATTGAACATATTTTACTTTTTTGTTTTGCTTTGTTTTGTTTCGAGACAGGGTTTCTCTGTGGTTTTGGAGCCTGCCCTCGAACCAGCTCTTATAGACCAGGCTGGTCACGAACTCACAGAGATTTGCCTGCCTATGCCTCCCGAGTGCTGGGATTAAAGGCGTGCACCACCACCACCTGGCTGTATTTTACTTTTTAAAACTCTGTAGTGCCAGGCACATGCCTTTAATCTCAGCACTCAGGAGGCAGAGGCAAGTGGAACTCTGTTAAGTTTGAGGACAGCCTGGTCTACATAGTGAGTTCTAGGCCAGCCAGGGCTATGTAGAGACCCTGTCTCAAACAACACAAAAACTGTAGTGACTATTTTTATTAGTCATTATTACCATAAAGGGGATGCTGATACCTCTTCTCAAGAGTAAGAAAATGAGACTATACAAACCTATCACAGGCATGACAAACCCTAAGTGCATAAAGATTGTAGATTAAAAGCATCCCCTGGTCCTGTAAGTTTTTTGTTGTAGGAAAGAGACAACTCAGATACAAAGCAATCTAAGCAAGGCAGAAGTAGCTGGAACCTCAAATTCTCACCAACAACGTCAACATCTGGGTGTCAGTGAAGTTCAGGGAGGTGGATGATATTTGCTCCTCAAAAGTGACTTGATAATACCCTCCAGAACTCTGGATTTTCCTACACGCCCAAGCTCAGAAACAAAACTAAAGCTACGCCCTGTGACAAAGGAGAAGCAATGGGTTCCATTGCTTCAGAAGTTTTCTCTTGAGTCCAGTAGATCTCTGTGGAGGTCCTTAAAATAGCCAACGAGGAATAACTGGACTGGCAGCCAGGTATTGATCTCTCAACAGAGGGCGAGCAACTGTCGTCAGCTCAGAGCAATAGAGAGCCCATGCACCCCCCTCCCCAGCAGAACTCATTTCCCTAAATCCTTATCACAGTCCCAGAACTAAAAGCCCTAACTAATTTGCTACCTCAGCATCACAATGTCTAATAATATTCTCTGATAAATGGAGATAAATGGCATTTGGAAGGCAGACAGTACTTTCTAGATTGACAGCCCCATCCTAGGAGACAGAAAGGCGTCAAGCCATCAGCTGAAGTGGAGGCCTTTGCTATGGGCCCACCCAATTGCTAACTCCATCCATCTGCCCACCCACCTACCCACCTATCCATCAATCAGAGCATGGCTCAGAATCTGTCTGTGTCAGGTTCCATTCTAGGATGTAGAATATGAAAATGACCAGGATTTTCCCTGGAGAAGCACACAATTAATGTTGACCATGTAGCCAATTAGAAATAGTATTTGGGCATAATATTTTTAAGGAAAAGACTCTCTCTCTAGTTTTTTTAATAAATAATTTTTATTGATATTTATTGAGCTCTACATTTTTCTCCGCTCCCCTCCCTGCCTCTCCCCTCCCCGCTTCAATCCTCCCCCAAGGTCCCCATGCTCCCAATTTACTCAGGAGATCTTGTCTTTTTCTACTTTCTACTTCCCATGTAGATTAGATCTATGTAAGTCTCTCTTAGTGTCCACACTGTTGTCTAAGTTCTCTGGGATTGTGGTTTGTAGGAAGTCTTTCTTTGCTTTATGTTTAAAAACCACCTATGAGTAAGTACATGTGATAATTGTCTTTCTGGGTCTGGGTTACCTCACTCAAAATAATGTTTTCTAGCTCCATCCATTTTCCTGCAAAATTCAAGATGTTGTTATTTTTTCTGCTGTGTAGTACTCCATTGTGTAAATGTACCACTTTTTCCTTATCCATTCTTCAGTTAAGGGGCATTTAGGTTGTTTCCAGGTTCTGGCTATGACAAACAAAGCTGCTATGAACATAGTTGAGCACATGTCCTTGTGGCACAATTGAGCATCCTTTGGATATATACCCAAAAGTGGTATTACTGGGTCTTGAGGAAGGTTGTTTCCTAATTTTCTGAGGAATCACCACACTGACATCCAAAGGGGCTGTACCAGCTTGCATTCCCACCAGCAATGCAGAAGTGTTCCCTTTTCCCCCACAACCTCTCCAGCTGATGATAAGTTGTCATCAGTGTTTTTGATTTTTGCCATTCTTACAGGTGTAAGATGGAATCTCAGAGTTGTTTTGATTTGCATTTCTCTGATGACTAAGGATGTTGAACATTTCCTTAAGTGTCTTTCAGCCATTTTAGATTCCTCTGTTGAGAGTTCTCTGTTTAGGTCTGTACTCCATTTTTTTTAATTGGATTATGTGTTCTTTTGGTGTCCAGTTTCTTGAGTTCTTTGTATATTTTGGAGATCAGACCTCTGTCTGATGTGGGGTTAGTGAAGATATTTTCCCATTCTGTAGGCTGTCGCTTTGTCTTGTTGGCCATGTCTCTAGTTTTGATGTGCCAAGTTAACTAGCTGGCAAGATCACATGGAAGGCTAGACAGCCTTGTCCCCAAATGGCCAGTAAGTTACTGTAATACTGATAAAAAAATTTTATCATTATATTGGAGGTTAGCATTGAACTAGCTAATCTGAGGATGGTGAGATCAGTTAGTTTATCTTTCTTTATTGAGACCTTTCCCCCCTTATTTTGTCCATCTTAATGAGAGCATTTACATAAGACAGGCTTTAAAACTGTTTTATTGGGCTGGAGAGATGGCTCAGAGGTTAAGAGCACTGACTGCTCTTCCGTAGGCCCTGAGTTCAATTCCCAGCAATCACATGGTGGCTCACAACCATCTGTAATGAGATCTGGTGCCCTCTTCTGGCCTGCAGGCATACATGGAGGCTGAACACTGTGTACATAATAAATAAATCTTTAAAAAACTCCTAAAAAAAAACCTGTTTTATTTATTTTTATTTATTTTGTGTGTGGTAGAGAAAGACAACGTGTGGGAACTGTTTCTCACCTTGTAAAATGTGGGCCCCAGATATTGGGCTCAAATCATCAGTATTGGTAACAAGTGCCTACCCAGTCTTCTTGCTGGCCTAATGTGGACTCTTATAAATGCTGGGGGACATTCAAAATAGAAGGCTATCATAAGTATTCCTCAGAAGTGAGGAACAGGATTCACATGAGACTCCAGTTCGAAATAACAGAACGAAACTGGGCATGATGGAACATGCCTGTAATCACAGCATTCAGGAGGCTGAAACATGAGGATTACTGAGAGTTCAGGACCAGCCTGGGCTACATACCAGGCCAATCAGAACTGAAGTAGAAAAACCCTGTCTAAAAGCAAAACCATAAAACAAAACAAACAAGCAAAGGATAAGATGGGTACGTTTGGACCCAATGTAGTCTTGGGGTGGGTGGGTCTTGTCTCTTCTTCGGCACCAGAACCTCTGTGGTCCCTCCCATCATTCTGTCTCTCTTATGGCTATACTTGTCTGGATGCTAATGATGTAACAATGATGAAAGTACCGCAGACTTTGCTGACAGTCTCCCTTTATTCCCTCCCGCAGTTCAATAGGAACTACCACTGCCTTCATTTTAGAGATAAATTGGACCAAGTCATTTTTTTTTTTTTTGGTTTTTTGGTTTTTTCAAGACAGGGTTTCTCTGTGTCGCCCTGGCTGTCCCGGAACTCGCTCTATAGACCAGGCTGGTCTAGAACTCACAGAGATCTGCCTGTCTCTGCCTCCAAGTGCTGGGATTAAAAGAGGATGCCACCACTGCCCAGTAAACCAAGTCTGAAGAGGCCACAGTGGCAATGCTAGTCAGGACTACCCAGGAGCCAGGCCCAGTGAGGTCTCAAAGAGCTCTGTACCATGCTCCTCAAAGTCCCCAAGTGAGGTGAGCGATCGACCCAAGAGAGAACGGCTCACACCCCTTCTAGAAAAGGTGTGACAGCTTCCAGTGCTTCTGTGACTTGGAATTCCATAACTAATTCCTCAGTTCCAACACAAAGGACCGTTATGTTAAGCAGGTTACTTGTTCTGCTATTCGCGATTTAAAAAAAATACGTATATTTTTGAATCACGAAGTTCCAACGGAGCAGCAAAAATTAGAACTTTCTCCCATTTCACTCTCAACACCTATTTCTCTTCCCAGAACTCGTAAAATTTCCATTTTCTATGATCACATTTTACAGAGCCCTCGTCCATAATGCAGACCACATCCTTTCAGCATTTATATCCTAGCAGGTAAATAACATTAATTTAAAGAAGTTCCCATCATATGCTTCTTACGAACCAGCTAAAGTCTATAAATAGAGCGAATGCTTGGGCTTGTCTAGACCACCAAAAGGAACTGATCTGCCATAGGACATGGAGGGGAAAATAGTTGAATTGACAGCCCCATTACACATATGGTTTCAAAATATTACGTTGTAACTTGACTTTTGGGGGGAGAGACTGGGCCTCTTGTGGTCCAGACTGGTTTTGAATTTGTCCTGTGCTGAGGATAACCTTGAACTTCTGATAGCCCTGCTTCTACTTCCTGAGCGGAAGTGTTCGTCTGCACACTCTTTTGTAACTGCCTCTCTTGGACTGTCCACCTTGCCTCCAAAGTGTGTCCGGTGTCCAGTTCGGCTCAAGCAGAGTTACAGAGATGGGCTTGTTTGCATTTGTTGTACAGTACTCAGTAGCAAATCGTAAGGTTGTTTAGGGGGAAAGTGGATGGGTGTCTGCAAAGTTTTAGTGATAGCTGCCACCCCTGCAGTGATGACATCATGGGCCTCTTGCCATCTCAGTCCATAGGCTCTTCCTTACTCTTTTACATAGTCCACTGTAAAAATATTTCTTTTTGTTTAGGTTTATTTTTGCTTTAATTCTGTGTGTATGGGGGGGTATGTATACATGGGTGCCTGTGGAGGCAAAAAAAAAAAAAAAAAAAAGACCTAGGGCAGGTATCAGCCAAGTGACATTAAACACAAGAATAAGAAAGATTGGATATGGCTTCTAGGCATACCAAACTGCCCTAGTCCAGGAATCATCCTCCGGATACTCAAGGGTGGCAAGGCCCTGAGCCCTGAGGACCTGAGCCACTCACTGTGTGTCAGAGTCTGTGTCACAGAACCCGCCTTGCCTCTCCTGTCCTTGCTTGGGAGGCTCTGTAGGGTACTGGAGAGTGGGGATGGCTCCCAGATTGTGGAGTCCTCATCCCTTCCCAGTGCTCCCAGGCTGGAAAAGGAAAGGAGGGAGGGGGAAGTCGGGCCTTGCCAAATCCTACTTTGTGCTTTTGAATTAAAAAGCATTTCAATCACACCCAGAAGTCTACAGAGTACAATGAACCTCATAGACCCAGTACTAGGCATTCCAATCATATGCAGAACACAGCAGCAGTTCTGGCCACTAAGATCCAAAACGTATCTCTTGTGTTATTTTACTTGCTTGCTTGTTTGTTGTTTTATGTGCATGGGTGTTTTGCCTGAATGCGCCATGTGACAGTAGTGCCTGATGAGGCCACAAGAAGGTTAGGGTTAGGGTTAGGAACTAGAGTGGTAGACAGTTGTTAGCCCCCTTATAGGTGCTAGGAAGCCAGCCTGGATCTTCTGCAAGAACATTGAGTTGTCGTCACTGTTGAGCCATCTCTTCGTGCCTCCTGTATTATTTCAAAGCAAATATCCATTAGATTACTTCCATAATTATTTCAGAATGCACCTCTCTCCAAAGATAAAGGCTCGTCAAATAATCACAAAACTTACCATGTTAAAATATTTATCAATAATTTCATATTGTTATTTAATTTCTATTATTTTTTTAAGCAACAGGGTCTCCATAAAACTTGAAAACAGAGCCAATAGCTTACCAGTGTGACAGTGTGTGACATCATAATGTCTTGTTGTACTTGGGATTTTGAAAACACTGTGTATAAAAATATCTGTCTCAGACTGGTGAATCAGAACAGGAAAAGGATCCAAAGCCTATTTAAGGATTAAGGAAAGCTTTCCCAAGGAAGGAATGCTGGGGCTGATAGCTGAAGGGTGTGTCAGGAAAATAGTTCAGGTAGAGAGGACGTCCATCACTTGATGGACCAGTGACGGGGTCATCGTAAGAATTAAGGGTGAGAACAGCTGAGGTTAAGATACCAGGGAAGTTTGGGGGCTGGCAGCGCACGCCTTTAATCCCAGCACTCGGGAGGCAGAGGAGGGCGGATCTCTGTGATTCAAGGCCAGCCTGGTCTAGAGAGCGAGTTCCAGGACAGACTCCAACGCTACCGAGGAACTCTGACTCGAACCTCCCCCCCCCAAAAAAAAGATACCAGGGGTTCTGTGTGTGCACTATTTCACAAAGCAGGCACCAAAGCAAAGTGGTGGTTGACTTCTAAAACCTTAACATTTTAACATAACTAACTCTTCTCGGGGTCACAGGCTCTAGCAAAGTTTCAGTGGATGCGCACAGCAGCACGACAGTCTCTTCCTTTCCCACACTGAGTGTCTTCATCATAGTAAAGAAAAACACTAAATAGAAGCCAGGCAGTGGTGATGCTCACCTCCCAGCACCCAGTAGGCAGCGGCAGGCAGGTCTCTCTAAGTTCAAAGCCAGCCTGGTCTACAGAGTGAGTTCCAGGACAGCCAGGGCTGTTACACAGAGAACAAAATTAGTGAGCAAAAAAATAAAATAAAATGCTTATCATTTAGTCCCTGAGCTCTTCAGCATCATTTGATTCCCATAAATTACTCATTCACAATTTCTCAGCCAATAGGTATGAACATTTTAGAAGTTTGCTTGCTCTTTCTTATGAATTGAAAAATCATTATCAGAAAGCTACGGCTGGGCCCAGTGTGGAGGTGCACATCCATCATCACAGTGCTTGGGAGGCAGAGCGAGAGGACTGATGAAAGTTGGAGGGCAGCCTGGGCTACATCGGGAACTCCAGACTGCATAGTGAGATTCCATCTCAGAAAACAGAGGGGAGGTGGGGGGAACAGAGCCTGCATTCTCACAGTACATGTTTTCAAGAGCATAATATAAGAAAGTCACATGATTTCACTGTTTTCTGGCGTAACAGAGACAAGGGAGCAAGGTTGGAAGAAGGCAGTCTCCAAGTGCACAGGGATATTTCATTGAGACAAAACAGCAGAACTCATACATCAACCGAGAGTTCCAGTAAGTGCTCATCTCTGCATCCACAGTATAGATCTCTCTAGCTGCAAACATTTAGGGGCCATATAACTCAGGAGTCACTGTTGAAACCGATCAATGGGTCCTGCACATAAGAAGCTTCACCCACAATTGAGAGCTGGGGAGTCAGCTCTCCTGACTGAGCAACCAGGATTGTGAATGGCACATGGCCATTCAGGCTGCAGTGGGAGGCAGCGCTTTCCCTCCTAAGCCCAGCCCTGAAGTGGCGGAAAGGGAAGCCTTGTGGCTTTGTGGTTTCATCAGAGGACTGGGCCATTAGAACTTCAATTTCTCTTTTGGGCTCCACCACTGACTTCTCTGATGGCCTTGGTACTGTCTGTCTCCTTTTCTTAGCAGTAAATGTAGACAACAGTGTAGCTCTTCCTTATAACGAATACCCCCAAGGTATTCGAGGGATTTAACAATCCTAGGTATCCATAAAGGAAAGTTCGTTGCCCTGATCAGTTAAGATTTTGAAAATCACTATTGTGTCAGTGCTTTCGTTAGGTCACTTACCATCAAAAGAAATCTGTGTTTACTGGTCCCGTAGAGATGAATCAGCCGGGGGTGAGGGGGCGGGAGGTTGGTGCCCACCTTTAACCCCAGCACTCAGGAGGCAGAGGCAGGTGGATCTCTGAATTCATACAGCACAAGTTCCAGGACAGCCAGGGCTGTTACACAGAGAAACCCTGTCTTGAAAAAAAACCAAACTGAACCAACCAACCAACCAAACAAACAAACAAAAAATCTCTCAAAACAGAGAAATACCCCTGGCTTGACTCTTAGAAAGGCCTTTCTTTTACTACCTTGAGAAGTCAAATGCAATCCTCAGAGAAGAGAATTAACATTTAGTTTTACTCCGATCATCATTCAGTGAATCAATGATCAAAGGGAGTCTCCACAGGAGAAAAGCAGTACATGCTTTTTGCTTTATCTCCAGAATGAACAAGGAGGCAAGAACGATAATAAAATCTGATGCCCAGACAGGCGTGGTGACTCATAGCCTAGTATTTGGGAAGCTCAGGCAGAAGAATCGCCATGGATTCAAGGCCATCATGGAGTGAGTTCCAGCCTGATCTACAGAGGAAGACTTTGTCTAAAACAAAACAAAATCCTGAAGCTCATTGGAAGTGCAAAAACAAGACAGGAGAGTTGGTTTTGGAAATTATAGGCACATATATGTAACACCTTACACATAGAAAAGAAGCAAGGGTACACACGGACAACATGACGAGTTAGTCATCTATGGATTTCTTTTCTATTCTGTTTCTCTCGTTATGCTTTTAAATTTTTTTAGGCTTATTTATATTATTTTATGTGTATGAGTGGTGCTTCTGTGTACCACATGCATGCTTGGTCCCTGAGCCTGTGGTGAGCCTCCATGTGAGTGCTGGGAATTGACCCAGGTCTTCGGCAGCAACAAGTGCCCTTAACCACTGAGCCAACTCTCCAGCTCTTACTCTTTCTTTTTTTCTTTCTTCCTAGTCTATCTCTGTTTTCTGATTTTTCTACAATAAACATAAATTACTTGAGTGCTAAAAATTATTTTAAAGTAAGTGATGAATATTTCAGAAGACAATGATCTCTGTGAATCTAAATAGTCAACCGGGAAGCTATTATATTGGTATGGACAGCATCCAAAGTTGAGTAATATGAAGTATCTGTTTTCACTGGGAAGAAGGCAGTAAATCAAAGGCAGCTGGCAGCTTCTGACAAGCAGGAGACATAGTTGGGGACTTGACTGGGACTGGTTATTGACTTTCAAAGTTAGAAACTCCGTCTCTAACTGTGTCATAGGTCAGGTTCTTTTCCTAAAGATGGTATAGATCTGAGTTCCACTCAGAGAGCTGATTACAGAGGGTAGCTATCTGAACACACATTGTTTCCTTTTTTTTTTTTTTTTTGGTTTTTGAGGCAGAGTTTCTCTGTGTATCCCTGGTTGTCCTAGAACTCTCTGTAGACCAAGGTGGCCTCAAACTCAGAGATTCACCTGCCTCTCCCTCCTCTACCTCAGTCCCTGGAATTAAAAGCCTGTGCCACCACCACCACCTGGCTGTTTGCTTCCTCATTTTCAAAAGCAGTCAGCAACTCAACACCTAGGACCTAAGAGTCTTCTGGAAGCCAGGGGACTCGGCCACAGCACACTTGCCTATACACGCTGAGGACAAGCCCATAATCAATGGGCGCGGCAATAACAAGCCTACATGCGATGGGTGTTTTTAGACAGAATCTCACTTGTGTTGGCCTCAAACTCTGAATCCTCCTGGCTGCCTCCACTAACTGAAAGCTGGGATTACAGGTGTTGGCCATCACCCCTGGTTTGGCTCTTCCCCAAATGGCCTTTCTGTTACTACTCCTGAGAAATCACAGGCAATCCTCAGAGAAAAGAATGGACATTTAGTTTTACTCTGATCATCACCCATATCCTCTTCTGCTGACGTGCACACCCAAGTTGTGCTCTGGAGAACCAGCCCTTTGTTAGTACAAATGATGTCAGCAGGGGTGGTGGTTTCAATGAGAAATGTCCCTCATGTATTTGAACACTTGGTCCCTTTTTATAGGTCAGTGGCTCTCAACCTTCCTAACACTGAGACCCTTTAACGCAGCTCCTCATGCTGTGGTGGCCCCAACCATAAAACTATTTTTGTTGCTCCTTCATAACTGCAATTTTGCTGCTGTTATGAATCATATGTAAATACCTATGTTTTCTGATAGTCTTAGTGACCCCTTTGAAAGGTTCTTGGACCCCAAAGGGTTGATACCCACAGGTTGAGAACCACTGTTGTAGGTCCTATTTGGGAAGGCCATGGAAGGAGGTAGAGCCTTTCCTGGAGGACGTTCATTGCTGGGGTAAGCCCTGAGGATTCGGAGTCTTCTTGTCTTGCTTCCTGTTCTTGCTCTTACTCTCACTCTGCTTCCTGTATGTGCATTAAAATGTATCCAGCTTCCAGTTCCTACCTCCTGTCACCACGCCATGCGCTCCTCACCATGGTTTCTCTATCCTTCAGAAACAATAAGCTGAAATAAACAGCCCCTTCCTTCAGTTACTTTTGGCCATGGCATTTTATCACAACAGCAAAGAAGGACCTAATACAGCGGGGCTGTCAGACGGAAGGCCTGTGTTTCTCTGGATGACAGACTGACAAAGGCCGAACTGTGTTCTCCACATGGAACAGAATCTTGAGTAGCCTGTTAGAGCTGATGACTTTATTCCCTGCAAATGAGGACAGTCCAGTGCTTTGTTTCTAGACCCGCTAATCTGCTTCCTGTAGCACGATTAATAAAAACCCGCAGACAGAAATTGGGGTTCGCCCTGAAGGTTGGAAAAGCAAAGCAGCCAGCCACTGGCTCTTACCTCTATCTCAGTCTGAAAAGGCGGTCCCACCTCCAGGAGTCTCAGAACAAGACTGTCTGATGTCTCTTCCTGTTTTATATTCCTCTCTAGGGCTGGGATTAAAGGCGTGCACCGCTACCACCTGGTTTCTGTGACAAACTAGTGTGGCAGTTGGGATTAAAAGTGTGTGTCACCATCGCCTGCTCTGTAAGGCTGATCAGTGTGACTGTACTCTCTGAACTTCAGGCAAGCTTTATTAATTAAAATACAAATGAAATGTCACTACAGCTTCCTGTTATTCCATGCGCTTCACAGTTTCTCAATTGCTCCTAAATTCTTTTTTTTAATATTTATTTATTATGTATACAATATATGCCTGGAGGCCAGAAGAGGGCACCAGACCTCATTACAGATGGTTGTGAGCCACCATGTGGTTGCTGGGAATTGAACTCAGGACCTTTGGAATAGCAGGCAATGCTCTTAACCGCTGAGCCATCTCTCCAGCCCCCAATTCTTTTGTTTTTTAAAGATTTTAATTTATTTATTACGTATACAGTGTTCTACCTACATGTATGCCTGCACGCCAGAAGAGGGCACCAGATCTCATTACAGATGGTTGTGAGCCACCATGTGGGTGCTGGGAATTGAGCTCAGGACCTCCGGAAGAGCAACCAGTGCTCGTAAGTACTGAGCCATCTTCTGTCTAGCCACCCCCCCAAATTCTTGTTGGTCAGAATTGATTTTTATTGCTCACAATCAACGCACCAAAGGCCCCAATCACATCCTCTGACTCTGCAAAGTCACAAGACGTCAGTCACAATCCTTCCGTGGGAAATGTGTGTCTGGAGTCTGGTGACCAGAGCTATGAAAGTCTCGACTGTTCCCTGAAAATGAGTGCAAATGAACATATGTGCCGTATGCCGTGAGGGAATCTACCGCTTGCTGCAAACGAAAGGCATTCTGAAGCATTCAAATAATTGATAATTATTGCACCGGGAGAGTAAGGCAGGAAGATCTGGAGTTCAAGGTCACTGTCCTCCCTAAAGAGTTCCAGGCCAGCCTGCACTATGCGAGCCTCTGTCTAAAAACAAAACTAATATCAGACAAACAGACAAACGCTGAACTTCTGGGAAACACACCATGTTTGGATGATTTTTCAAAGTCAGACATTCCCCATGGGTCAGTCACCTGAAGCTGCAGACAGACATGCAATAAAAAAAAGGCCTGGCTGGGGGAAAATGGGGGACAGTGACAAGATAAAGATCAAACAGACGGATACTGTAGCAAGGTATGAGGATGAGGTTAGAGAAGAGGCCCCAGTTTCAGGCTAAAGCTCCCCTATTAGACTGTATTGTGTAGTCTTTGGGACAGAGAGGGACAGAACTGTTGCCAAGGCCTTGCTAGCAACAGAATATGGTACAAAGTTTAAGTCTGGGGGTAACCTGGTTGTGAACATAGCATTTATTCACAGCATGCCATGTGGTGGACATGTTCAGAGGACAGGTCTAGGTAGGTCCGGGTGTCAGCCTCCCTGAGTTCTATCTTGGCTAAGAGAGTACCTTTGCTCTCACACCCCCCCCACAGTCCCACTGTGTAAAATCACTACCTGGAAGCACTCACCAAGAAGTCCTGCCCCACCGTTGGGATATGACAGCCCTCTATTCTATGGTTTCTGCAGGGGGTCAGAATGTATTAACAAATCTATTTCTCTCTCTCTCTCTCTCTCTCTCTCTCTCTCTCTGCCTGATTTCAGTTTTTAATCTCTTGTTTTTCAATTTTTTAAACTCTCACTATGTAGCCCCGACTGACCTGGAACTCAGAAATACACCTGCTTCCTGCTTCCTGCTCAGGTTAAGAATATATGCTACCCTGCCCAGCCCCAGTTTGGTTTTTTTTTGTTTGTTTTGTTTTTGTTTTTTTGTTTTTCTGAGACAGGGTTTCTCTGTGGCTTTGGAGCCTGTCCTGGAACTAGCTCTTGTAGACCAGGCTGGCCTCGAACTCACAGAGATCCGTCTGCCTCTGCCTCTCGATTGCTGGGATTAAAGGCGTGCGCCACCACCGCCCAGCTCAGCCCCAGTTTTTAATCCTATCATAAACCACAATCTTATTTTTTAAGATTCACTTTTGCTATTATTTATTTGTCCGTGTCTTTGAATATGTATTTGTACTGATGTATGTGTGTGCCACACGTCTGCAGGCGTCTGCAGAAACCCGAGG
This sequence comes from Ondatra zibethicus, assembly GCA_004026605.1. Taxonomy (NCBI): domain Eukaryota; kingdom Metazoa; phylum Chordata; class Mammalia; order Rodentia; family Cricetidae; genus Ondatra; species Ondatra zibethicus. Next base: position 24,765 of record PVIU01005113.1, read on the forward strand.
AGGGTGATGCGATGAATCTCTTGCAGCTGGAGCCACACACCATTGTTAGCTGTCCAACATGGGCCCTGAGAACCAAATTTGGGTCCTCTGGAAGAGCCATCATCTCAGCCCCAGAACCGAATCTTATACCAACCTTTCATCACAAAAATTCATGTGCTCACAGGAAAAATTATTTATTACAATGACCTCTTAGGATAAAGTGTAATGAAAAAAGAAACAGAGTTCCTATTCTATTACATAACATCAATAACTGATTTTTTTCTTTTTCTTTCTTTCTTTCTTTCTTTTTTTTTTTTTAGCGATGAAGGCCATTTCTCACTAAACACTGGCTCACACAGAATGCTACCTCTCACTGCCTGCCTCCCACTCCCTGCTTGCTGACTCCTGCTCCCATCCTCCCTCTTCCCCCTCCAGTCTTTTTGTTCCTGTCCCCTGGGCACTTTCCTACCTCCTGTGATGCTCCCTCCCAGGACTACCTTCAATAGAGGGGAAAACACACTTGCTATTGATTTTATTTCATATACATTTATGCTGTTGGCTGGGTGCTTTTATGTTATATCCAACCTTCAGGATTCAGGCCCAATATGTCATGTCGTGATGTGTAGGAGGCATCACAGAGCCCAACAAGAGATGGAGGCCTGCAGAGAGAGCGCCCCTGGACTTTAATGGGAGCTGACTGTATTCAAAGGGAGAATTTTGCTTTCAGTGTATTTAACACTGCTTGCCCAGAGTTCTGACTCTGCAGGGGCTAACATCTGTGTAAAGACAAGTGAGAGAGGAACCCTTGGCCTGGGTCCTGCTAAGAACAAAGACAAGACAGCTGAGAATTAAAGGGGCCCCATCCTTCAAAGCATTGCTTATGCTCCCCTGCATATCTTGATACCTTTACTACTACACTTACATCCCTCAGGAGTTCACGCGGGCCATCCTGGAAGTTCATGAATTTGATATGAATTGCTTCATATTGTTCCCATCCTGTCGCCACTTGATTATTTGTTTTTGAGATGTATCCACACAGGACTCTACTTGATTCATTGGCTTTAATGGCTGTGCAGCACTTTGTTGTTCACAGTGCCATATTTCTTAAGCTGAATTATGAGTATCCCAGTGACTGTCGTGTTCTTTTCTGAACTCTATGGGAAGTCTAAAATAGTCTATAGTTAAAAAAAAAATAAAACAGATGCTGTCCTTTGTGTTTCCCTGGATAGCACGATGCTTCTTGCAGCCACATTTGCTGTCCTGGGAGACTGGAGCAAAGCATCCTATGTCTGCACCTTTCTGGCCTCTTGGCTCTGAAGCATAGCAGGCAATAGTTTTATAATAATAGCTAGTTGTATTTATTGAACCTTATACTATGCCAGGCACTGTGCCCAGGGCCTGAGAGTCTCATTTAATCCTCATAACAGTCCTGGAGGAGGAGAGCACCATTATTATCCTGCATTTATAGTTAGCAAACGGGCTCAGCAATTGGACGATGTCGCCAGCATCCATGACTAGAAGATGCAGAGCCAAAATGGGCAAGTGTGCCTCCAGGATGTGTGCTCTTGACACCTGCCATTGCTTCATCCTTGGGAGCAGCGATGCTGCCTCCAGCTTGCTGTGGGCACCCAGTTTGCCTCACTCAGCCGACAATACTGGGAGCTCTGGGATCCTAATCTCTAGTACTGCACGAGTGAAGGAGACACTTTAAGGTAATTTTGTCTGATTGAAATAATTCAGAGGACCAGACATATTCCATATCTACCTTCACTCCACTGAAGGAAGTATTTACAGGCTGTATTGTTGGTGGAGACTGTTCATTCACTTCCTGGCCACCCAGACTCCAGAAATAATCACACAGAAACTGTATTATTTGCAATACTGTTTGACCAATAGTTTAAGCACATTGCTAGCTAGCTCTTATATCCTAAACTAACCCATCTCCATTAATCTGTGCATCACCATGAGGTTGTGGCCTGCAGGCAACATTTTGGTGGCCTCCGGTGGAGGCTCTGTCTCCTGATGTGATTACATGGCTTCTCTGACTCCTCCTTCTTTCTCTCAGCATTTAGTTTAGCTTTCCCACCTAGCTCTATTTTGCTAAGCCATTGACCAAAAGCAGTTTCTTTATTTATCAACCAATAAAAGCAACACATATACAGAAGGACTTCCCACACCACTGTATCTTGTTGGGAAATGTTATTTTCAGATGTGTGTGACTTTTATTTATGCTGCATTTGATTAACTGTGAAACTGTGACTCTTTGCCTGTCTAAAATATGGGATGGTCTAATAAAGCGATAAACCCCCAATAGCGAGGCAGGAGCAAGAGAGGCGGGGCTAGCAGGTAGAGAGTATAAATAGAAGGAGAAATCTGGGAGGAGAAATAAAAGCAACAACAGAACAAGGAGAGGAAGACATCAGGGGTCAGTCACCCAATCACCCAGCCAGTCATGGAGTTAGAAGTAAAGAAAGGTACACAGAAATAGAGAAAGATAAAAGTCCAGAGGCAAAATGTAGTCGGGATAATATAAGTTAAGAAAAGCTGGCTAGAAACAAGCCAAGCTAAGGCTGGGCATTCATAACTAAAAATAAGCCTTTGTGTGTGATTTATTTGGGAGATGGGTGGTGGGCCCCTCAAAAAGACAAAAGAGTAAAATATTCTACAACAGTATCCTCTTGAGGAAGGCTGGCCAGGGTTCACAACCGACGTCAGAGTTTGACCTCTTGCTCCAAAGTTCTTTGGAGCAGGGCCTTTAGGTCAAGATCACTGCCATTCTTCTTTTTCCTTTTACTTCCTTTCCCTTTTATTTCTCTTCTTTTTGTTAAAAATATTTATTTTTATTGTATGTGTATGGAAGTTTTGCCAGCACATCTGTCTGTGCACCATGTAGATGCAGTGCCCACGGAAGCCAAGAGAGGATTCAGATCCCTGATATTAACTTTGGGTTTTGTTACCAGTGTTAGGAATTGAACCCCGGGGTCCTCTGGACAAGCAGCCAGTGCTCTTCACCACTGAGCCATCTCTCCAGGCTTCTTTCTGTTTTAAAATATTGAGAAACATTTTTGTGTGAGTCAATGTAAGGATTAGAATATGACAATTTCCTAGTTGCATTTTGATGTTTTATTTTATAATATTTTAGGAGTAGCCTGAACCTGCAAGAATCTGACTCTGTGTGTGTCCCCTTCCTTCCGAGGGTCCTGAAACCTTCCCTAGATACTATGAATCCCTCTGATACCTTGTAGAACACAACAGCCAAACAGAATGAATACTCCTGTTTGCCCCACAGTTCCGAATCTGCAGAAGAACTGATAGATGCCACATAAAAGATGTGACTTTTGTCGTTCTGTAGTATGCCCAAACTGAACCAACAATGACCGAGAATGGCTCTTGCAGAAAACCATGCACACAGGTGCCACTTTACTGGCCTGAGCCCAGGCCAACAGCCGTCCACCTTATTAATCCTCTTCCGTGGCTACACTACCGAAACCCAAGCCTGGGGTGAGAACAGAAATAAAACTTTATGCCTCCGAAGACTCAGCATTTCAGTCATCAATCAGACGGGACTGCTTCCCAGCCGGGACTCTGATGTGCTAGTTTAATAATTCCAGGCGTTTCAAGGATTGCCGCTGTAACTTCGAGCCCTTGTGACAAAACCTAGGTGAGTTATTAGACAATTTCACGCTGGTTTGCAGAGTGATTAAAACAAGTAGCCTTGAGTGATAGCTTATGTTCTAAAGAGATGGAGCCTTTCAGTTATAAAAGATGTATCAATCGGGGAAAGCAAACACAAATTAAAGTTTGATGAGCAATTGGGTATTAATTGGTACTAGCTCTGCTTTTTATGTCACTTTGATGTGGAGCTGATCATAAACATTGTAAGCGATGCTAATAATGCATACGCACTTCAATACAGCTTTATGGCTCCATTTATTAAAGGGGCCAATATTAAGACTGAGTTGTGGGTGTTTTCCGTACTCTGCCATATACTTCGCTTAACTCCTGGTGCACAGACGCCCAGCCACAGCCCGAAGGGTATGTTGCAGTTGGTTAGACACATAACTTATAGCCTAGTTTTCTTCATACATCAATTCTAAATCATAGTGGAAACAAACTTAACAGAAAAGTGGAGCGTTATTCTCATTAAAAATAGCTTCTCCACGACCTGCTGCTGCTTTGAACTTAGGCAGCAATGTCAAAGGAACATCACGAAGTAGAGCGTGAATAAACATTGCAGTGGCATAGTTCTATAAATAGCTAATATGTTTTATTTATCATTTATTTATTTGCATTTTATGTGCATTGGTATTTTGCCTGCATGTATGTCTGTGTGAGGGTGTCAGGCCCCTTGGAACAGGAGTTGCAGACAATTGTGAGCTGCCATGTAGGTGCTGAGAATTGAACCCTGGTCCTCTGGAAGAACAGCCAGTGCTCTTAACTGCTGAGCCATCTCTCCAGCTCCTGCTTATATATCTTATTTTAAACAGAACAAACACATTTTTATCTCAAATACTAAAATGGGGTTTTTTTCCTAGTCACAAAAATACAAAAATGCTATTGATATATGATTATAGGTAAAAGAGAAAAATTCTCTTTAGCGCACAAAAATATGAATATATATTTTTTAAATTAAAATCAGAGTTTCCTGGAAATGAGTTTTATACAATCATTTTCTTCTTTAAAAGTTCACTTGTGCAATGAGATGGCTCAGTGGATAGCATTGCTTGCTTTCAGGCATGAGCACCTGGGTTTGATCTCTGGGACTTGGGAGATAGAAAGTGAAAACTCACTCTAAAAGTTGTCATCCATACAGCTGCTGTGACACACACAATGGCACATGCACCCACGTGTGTGCATGTATACATATATCTAACTAAATAAAATGTAATAACAATTGTAAATGTATTTGCATAATTTTTAAAAATGTATATTATCTGCCTTCATAACCTTAGTTGTTTCTTCCCTGAGTTCTTTAATCTCTGTGCTTTTCATTAGAATTGGTTATCTGTACAGTAGATATAACAATATTTACCTTAAGGATTATTGTAAAACTAAATGGCAAATTTTTCTTAAAAGCATTTTTTAAAACCATGACTTAACACTAGCACCATGTTTAACATGTTTTAAATAACTGTCTGAGTGATAAGTATTGGTAATGACAAGTGGGGTCTATTTGGTTGTGTGCCATCCTATACTTTGTGCGGGTGGTTGAAAGAGTGAATGCAAGGGCTGGAGAGATGGCTCAGAGGTTAAGAGCATTGGCCGTTCTTCCAGAGGTCCTGAATTCAACTTCCAGCAACGTGGCTCACAACCATCTATAATAAAACCTGGTGTCTTTTTCTGCCATGCATGCATACATGTAGGCAGAACATTGTATACACAATAAATAAATAAATCTAAAAAAAAAGAAAGAGATTGAATGCATAGCATTGCAATGCTGAACAAGTGCTCCGACACCAAGGTACATCCCCAACTCGTTATAGAATCTGTTAACTTGATCAGCTATGGCTGGCCTGGGCTTTCTGGTTCACACTAATATTTCTCAATAACACTTGGCATTATTGGCTTGGGAGAAAACTCTAGAAGTTGGAATGATAGCGTGAACCCCACCCCACCCCTGACAGGTAGCCTTCCTCTGCTGTAAAATTGCAGTAGTCAGCATTTCAGCACAGCGCCCCTGGGACTCATGCACTAGGCTACATTGAAGGACCAATTTCTGCAGAATAAACTTACCAGCCTTGGGGTTTGTTTTTAAACCTGCCACAGTTTACTTTCACTCGGTAAAGTGCAGCCCAGCTTAGAGGCTGAAGTTCCTCAGGGTCCTTGAAAGACCAAGATACCATTGGTGTGTGTGTACGCACATGTGCGTGCGTGCGTGTGTGTGTGTGTGTGTGTGTGTGTGTGTGTGTGTGTGTGAGAGAGAGAGAGAGATTTGTCTGCTGAGGGTATCAGAAGAGAACATATGCTGATGTCCACTTCTTACCCCAGGAAGAAGTCTATTCATCAGGTTAATGCCTCGGGAAGCAAGTATCTTATTGGGCTATTTGCCCCAGAACCTGTATTTTTTTTTATTTTCAACTAAAGTTTTATTACAAAGCTTGCCAAACATTAAATTAAAAACAACTTGCACCTGATACCCAGACACTGGCACACTACCCTATCTCAGATTCTTCTCACGACAGGCAAAGAACCCAATGTCTTTCATCTTACTCCAAATTCCCTTGGAAGTTCAGCACATATGGGCCAATACCAGGAGAAAAGCAAAATAGAAAAACACCTGCTTGAAGACCTTAGTACTAGTAAAACAATGACAACTTCATAAAAACAGTCTAAAATTACAGAATGCAGAGTGTCCCTTCATGATCACATTAACATACACTCTAAGCTGGAGAGCAGAATGAACGCTTTGCATCTGGCTCATATGTGATATATGTAATCGAAACATAAATGAACACACTATAATTACATTCTTATGTTTAAGATTCTGAGGACAATGTAGCTTTCAGTATAAAACTCTAGTGAATTTGCCACTTGTTCGGCTTCTGGACAGTCACTATGAAACGAATCAACTTCACTAGAATCCAATGGCTTCAACCAGCTTATTACATCTATCAAATTGAGACAGAAAACAAAAGTTTTAACTAGCTTCTTAAAGTTGTTTCAGGAAGAACTTTCTAGAGAGTTCTGAAGACATAAAGGATACAAAATAGTACAAACTGTATGAACTAAACAGTAGCAAAAACAGTGTTGAATTTTAAGTCAAAAACATATAAAAATAGTAGCCTGAAATGGCAATTCTTCTAACACCAATGCATGTAAAAATGCAGAACCTGTATTTTTATTGCCTACTCATTAGCTGCAATAGTTTATTTATACGAGACATATTAACAAATGGAAGGAAGACCTCAAAAGTAAACAGGAGAAGGACTGTGCTGTCTGAAGGTCATATACGTGGGCCCTTGGCAGATGATGACAAAGGGTGGCTTTCTAAGCAAAGAGGACAGGCACTGGGCTAGGAGGGATCTTGGATGTTTGATTAGCAAGAAAGCTTGCAAGCGGAGTGTGGTGTCTGTAACCCTAGTGCTCAGAAATCTAGGACAGGAGGATCGCCTGGGCTACCCAGCAAGACCCTGTCTCAAAAGTAAAATAAAAAGTAGCTGGGTAGTGGGGGCACATGCCTTTAATCTCAGAACTCCAGGTAGAGGCAGAAGGATCTCTGAGTTGCAGGCCAACCTGGTTTACAGAATGAATTCCAAAATGGCCCAGGCCACACATAAAGAAACCCTTCCTCAAAAAAAAAAAAAAAAAAGGAAAGAAAAAACAAAATAAATTAAACTTTAAAAATCTATGAGAAACAGAGTCAAAGAGATGCCTTGTGGTACAAGGACCTTAGAAAACCGGTCATGCGCTGCTGCTCAGTGGCATGGGTTTGCTCTTCTTGCTACTAATGGACTCAGATGCCACAATTGTTCCTCAAAAGTAAATGCCTTATTTTCAAAGTAAGCAGAGTCCCTATCTTTACATCTCCTCTTAATTCAAGAAATATATCTAACCCTAGTCGAACAAGAGCCAGCTCCAGAAGAAATTAATCAGGAGCAGCCATTAATTATTTACACTCTAAAACAGTAGGTCTGCTAATGTTTCCACTAATCACCAAAGCTAAGCAGATGTGGCTTCGTGAATGGGACTAAAAGAGGCGCAAACAGGAAAATTGTGTGTCTACACAGCGATGCCGGGAAACACCAGCGAGTGCGTCACTGCACTCGGGACAGCTTTCTCTAAACTATAAGGCACACATAGTTCTCAGGCTTTTCAGCATTTCAAATACTATATTAAGGCAGGACTGGTAACATGCTCCTATAATACCAGCACTTAGGAGGCTGAGGTAGGAGGATTTCATGTTCAAGGCTGACCAGAGCTACCTAGCAAACCCGTCTCAAAGGGCAAGCTGGCTCATCGGCTGCGGGTGCTTGTGGCTGAGCCTGCTGACCTGAGTCTGACCCCTCAGACCCACAAGGTAGAGGAAAATTGACTCCCTTGAGCTATGTCTGACCTCCACATGTGTACCCAAACACATACACAAAGTTAACAAAAAAATAATAAAATCTCTGTATATGTATAAATCAATAAAATTAGGAATAGAATTTATGTGGGCTAAAACTAATTAATGGTAAGAGGTGAGAAGAATTAGACTCCTCTTTTTGACAACATTTAGAAAGCATAAATTTTGATAAGCATCTGAAAGGCGCCTCCTTCATGGTGTTAAACGTGTTAAGTTTGAAGGTTTTAAAATAATTTCATATGAATCCAAAATGATCTAAACCTTCGCTTTTGCCCTCATAAGTTTAGTTGGCTTCTTCCTTTCTCTCTCTCTCTCTCTCTCTCTCTCTCTCTCTTTCTTTCTTTTTCTTCCTTCCTTCCTTCCTTTTTTTTAGCTTTGAGTTTTGAAACTGGCACACGTCAGTCCCTGTAGTTCTGTGTCATGCTCATACAAGAGTAGAGGCCGCCCCTTCTTGAAGGCTCCCTGGATTTGCCTCCTTGCACTTGCTAACTCTGCGATGTTGCCACTCCTTGATTTCATTGGCAATATGGGCTCACAGGCATATCCACCTCAAAGCATTACAAAATGAGTTCTCAGAGTATCCCAATTACGGGCTCAGTTTTTTTGTGACTTACTATTGAAGGGAGTAGTGAAACCCCGAGTGAATGTGTGTTGTTGGCAGGGGTACAACCATGTCAAGCACACCAATGCCTCAGCCTGATGGAAGCAGCAAAGCCTTCTGGGTTCTGGCATTCCTTTCCCCAGGTTTTTGCTCCCAACCCTCCTTGGAGACTGGGAATCAGATCCCTCGATGGCACCTTTAAGCACTAAGATCTTAAGACTCCCCCACCAAAGTACTGATCAGGTCTGACCCTGCTTAGCTGCTTAGACCATGTGTGTTCAGGGTGGTACATCTGTAGGCAGTCAGAACTTAGATACAGAAATGTCACAATAAATGTGTGCTTATCCTGTGATGGGAATACCACATGTGTCCTGCCTGCAGAATGACCTGTCATCAATACATGGCAGAGAGAGAGAGAGAGAGAGAGAGAGAGAGAGAGAGAGAGAGAGAGAGAGAGAGAGAGAACGATCTCATCCAGGACGACTGCCTGAGACTCTTCAGTGCTGGGGTGACAGCTAGTGCCTTCAGATGCTCACTAGGCCCCTTTGTTGTAGTTTGCTCCAGGAGTTTCCGATCAAAGGCAGTACATCTCTGCATCCCGTGTCACAGCGCATTTGATCTAAGGAATGTCGTTAATGAACAACCCGCTGCCACACATGAGGGTAGATCTGAGGCTATCCTCTCTAGAGAAGTCACTCTCTGCTTGTACTTTCTAATGCTTTCTTGCAAGGAAAGAGAGACAGGCACGCCGCTACCGCATTAACCTGTGTGCTGGCTCAGGATTCTGGACTGAGAGCCATCCGTGGGCTGGTTAACAGAGGTTTTGAAATATGCCTCTGCCTACCTGAAAAAAAGGGGAGGAGTTAGTCTCAGAAAGTGGTCATGACAGTGGGCAGCTCGTATGACTCTGCCAGCCACACTGAGTAGGGCAGGCACAACCTTACTGTCTCCTACAGGCTTCCAGCAAGTTCTCCAGTACTGTCTTTCCACCCTCCCTCTCCCTACAATCAGCTTCGAGCTGAGGACTCAAAGACCCTCTTAGAGGTGACAAACAAAACAGAGCAAGCACAACAGATTCCCTTAGTATGCAGCCACCCTCTGCTTTCCGTCTAGAGTGCCTACAAGCCCTTGGCAGAAATGAGTCCTGAAGCAGCTGCTAGGCAGTGACATTAAAATAGAGATGCCATGAAGGAAACAAAATCTGTTATCTAAAACCAGGTAGCCCATTAGTCCAGGTGTTCAAAATCTGGAGAAAACACCCAAGGACTGAGGAAAGCAAAGCCACCACTAGCTGTGCTGGCAAAGCAGCAGCCAGCTGGGGCAGCAGAACTTTGTGTCGCTGCTGTCCTATTAGACCCCTTAGCCAGGAAGGCCATGCAATGGTACAATTTTCTGTGCACAGACTGACTAACTTTGGAGATGCTCGGCTACAGGGCAACACCATGTCCAGTTCCTTCCTCCCATGTGGGTTACATTTCGATTTCCAGGAAATGCTTAGTACCCACACCACCTGTAGAAATACACGCTTTCTCCTTTTCTAAGCCATTAAAAACACAGTGATAACAGTAAAGAGATGTTCTGATTACCACCAGAGATGGTGATGTCATCTACGGGCCAGGGCCACACAGCAGCAGTGTTCTCGTTTGCCTATGTGACATGTTCAAGATCACAATTTCTGGACTCCTTCTCCCATCACTGATCCTCATACATTTCTGCTCTGGTATTTTTACTTTGAGACAGATTATTATCACCTCTAAAAAGCAACATCTAGAATTACATCCATTACTGAAATATCTGCAGTCTTAAACTATTAAACCATATAGTGGAAGAAAGGGAAAAAATTAAACAGCTATTCCAGAATTCGTTTCTCAGCTTTGCCAACTTTTAATTGCTCGGAAGGACATGATTCACATAACAAAGAGAGCAGATTATTTAAAATCAACATGGACAGGAGGGGGTGGGGGATGGCAAGGATGTGTCATCCCCTGAGCTTGTCATGGGAGTTAATAACAGTCCTGAAACAAATGGGAAGGCACCACTTGTTGCCTTAGCACTGTAGCAGCAGTGCTAAGATCTTCATAAGCTGTGCAACCCTTTCATGGCACTGCGATGCATCACGTGGTGACACCAAATGATCTTTCCTACATGCAGTCCGTGACCCCACAACAGAAAATACTGTAACAACTTCAAAGTCTGGATAATCCCACAGTCATTTGAAGCTTGTTGCTCATGAAAGCACTCACCAGTTACAGGGGCGGCTCATCCTTTCTTACAGGTGTGAGCCCTTTGGGCTGCATGTAGTGTTTAGTGGAGGACATAGGTTACTGCTCATTACTGGTGGGATGAGGCCTTTCTTGTATTCCACATCTAGTCTTGGTAGTTATCCAAAATTTCACACCTGTTATTCTGTTTTGATTTTAAATTTGAAACGCAGCTTCTGCCCCTGGCTCCTGGGTAGTCCATTAAGTTAATCACCCCTAACAGAGAGAAAGATAAAATGGAAAACAGAAGATCTCCCAGTGAATTAAACATGGTACCCTGAGGGAATCGTGTTGTCACAACCTCCTTTTCTTCCTAAAGGAAATCCTTTGCTGCAGGAAATGAGTTTAAAAACAAAACAAAACAAAACAAAAACAAAAAAAAGACTTAACAGTTGAACACAGAGGTAATGTCTTAAGAACACACAGCGATAAAAAAAAAAATCAATATCACGGGAGCAAACACCTGTCTTTAGTCACTGCAATTGTGTGGTATGTGGGTAATGACGAGAGAGAGAGAGAGAGAGAGAGAGAGGGAGAGAGAGAGAGGGAGAGAGGTACCTGTCATTTTGAAGATAGGACATGTAGTATATCTTTCACTGACGCATTTAAAGCACGTCCATATTATAGAATGTTCAATAAATCATTCGCTTAAACCCAATGTAAATGCTTGTTTTATTAACATAAGTTGCATGTGTGCATACTGAATGTATGTATAAATTATGTGTGGACATCAGAGGACAACCTCAGGGTGACAAGGTTATTGGGACCTGGGTGTCACTGGGTAGGCTATAGGACCCAGGGATCCCCATGCCTGTGTCCCCAGAGCAGAGACTGCATGCACACACCACCAGTCCCAGCTGTCTTTTGTCTGGGTTCTTGGGACAGAACTCAGGTTCCCATGTTTACAATGCAAGCACTTTCTCAATTGAGCTACTATACCTGAATCCTCCATACTTTTATTAACGGGATTAATTTCCTAAAACGGGAATCATGGATAATTTCCTAAAAGTTGTGAAATGGCCAAAATACCAATTTACTTTTTAAACGTTATCCATTACGTGTGTCCTGCCTGAATGTGTGCATGTGCAGCACATGTGCACCTGGTGCACCCAGAGTGGGGCACAGACGAAGCGCTGGATTTCGCCAGAGGAGTCATAGACAGTTGTGGAGCTAGGAAATGAGCCCAGGTCCTCTAGAAGAGTAGCCAGTGCTCCTAACAGCTAAGCCTCTCAACTGCTTTGAGTGTGTGGTGTACACATGCAGGGGTCAGAGGTCAACTGGGTGTCATCCTCTATTATCCTCTTCACTTTATTTTTGAGATAGGCTTCTCACTGAGCCTGGACATTGATGTTTAGGCTAGCCGGCTTCTTCTGCTAGAAGCCTCTGGGGTCTGAAATCTGCCTCTCCCTGCCTTCCCCCACCCCCAGTTCTGGGGCTATAGACTGATGCCTCACTTTGCCAGGTGTCTATGTGGGTGCTGGGTATCTGCAAGCTGTTTACCTATGAGCCATCAGCAGCAGTTCCTCCTCCTCGCTTGCTTTAGCATCTTTATCTACATTTTATTCAGAAACACAGTCTGTGAGTGAGTTGTGCAACTATTTCATAGACTTTGTACTATCTGTTCAGTATTTTATCTATTGTCCCTCAAACAGATCTACTTTCTTTCTTTATTTTTATTGATTTTTTATTGAGCTCTACATTTTTCTCTACTCTCCTCCCTGCCTCTCTCCTCCCCATTTCAACCCTCCCCCAAGGTCCTCATGCTCCCAATTTATTCAGGAGATCTTGTCTTTTTATACTTTCTACTTCCCATGTAGATTAGATCTATGTAAGTCTCTCTTAGTGTCCTCATTATTGTCTAAGTTCTCTGGGATTGTGGTTTGTATGCTGGTTTTCTTTGCTTTATCGAACAGATCTACTTTCTATGAAAATAGTTTAATAAACTTTTCAATTTCAATTGTCTTCCTCTGGCCACACATAAAAGCACAATTCACTGTCTTCTATTTTTAATTTTTATATTTATCTATTTATCTATCTCTTTATTTATTGAGTTTTCTTTTTTTAAAAGATTTATTTATTTATTATGTATACAACATTCTGCCTCTATGTATGCCCACACGCCAGAAGAGGACACCAGATCTCATTACAGATGGTTGTGAGCCACCATGTGGTTGCTGGGAATCGAACTCAGGACCTCTGGAAGAACAGCCAGTGCTCATAAGCACTGAGCCATCTCTAGCCCCTTTATTGGGTTTTCAAGACAGGGTTTCTCTGTGTAGCCATGGCTGTCCTGGAACTCTCTGTAGACCAGATTGGCCTTGAACTCAGAGATCTGCGTGCCTCAGCCTCCCAAGTTCTGTGACCATTACTAGACTCACTAGCTTCTTTTTACATGGAAACATACACACATCTCAGAGTTCAATTCCCAACACTCGCATGGTGGCTCACAACTGTTTGATAGCCTCTTCTGGTGTGAATATGTACATGCAAAGTACCTATATATATAAAATACATACACAAATATTTTTAAAAATAAAATTTAATTCTAAGTTAAATTTTAATTAAATTTAAAATTAAATTCTAAAAATTTAATTAAAAAGCAAAAATAATTTAAAAACTACTCACGATGCCTAAGTAAACAGAGGCAATAGCCCAAGTCCTATTTTGACATTAAGCAGAGCTAAGTGGTTTCTACCCTTAGCTTTGCTGTGAGCTATTCAACCTCTATGCCTTAGTTTTCCCTCGTACAAAAACATGAGACATAAGGAATAGAATAGTATGTCTCACAGAATTGCTGAGCATGAAATGGTATTTGGGAAGTGTTCAGCAGAGTGTGTCACATGAGTTATGTAATGATAAATAATACTTTGCCCATCAGGTTGGGGAGATTTTGACAATACTACAGTCAGGAAGTGCCCTAAGCTGTGAGTGATGATCTGCCCTCAAAAACACCCCACTCAGAGAGACAATACTGATATTAAAATGGCGCATAAAAATGGTAAATACTTAAAGAAACAAAACTCAATAAAGTTTCATGATAAAATAATATAGCTTTTACAATAATTTGCTCTTTGGGTCATTAACATTGACATCCCTTAAAAGCCTTACCTATAATCCCAGCACCAGGGAGGAGAAGAAAGGAGGGACCCTGGGGCTTGCTGGACCCTGTCTTGCCAAATCAGTGAGCTCCAGCTTCGATGAAAGATCCTGTCTTGAAAAAAATGAGATGGGACGCAATACAGGAAGACACCTGACATCAAAAATGAGAAGGGATGGAACACAAAACAATGCCTGCCATCTACTTCTGGCAGCCACACGCACATACACACATGCATGCATTCACCTATACATGTGCACAAACAAACATGTACGCACACTTTTGAAGAAAAATACTTTTCATTGGACCAATTAGGTCATGCCTAGTTTTCTTAATTAAGAGTGCTGTCGAATTAAATAAAGTGCTGTCAAAGGCTAAAAATATTCTCTTCCTCAAAGCTGATTTTATCTTTTTATTTCTTTCTGTGGACAATTATATCATAAAAATTACTTCCCAGTAAACATTGTTTAGTGGCCAAAATAGTGAAAAGTAGAAATCCTCAAGGATTTAAAATAGTACTTCTAAAATAAAGAAGCTAAGTATATAAAAGGGAAATAATTATAAACAGAACCATGATGGTTTCATTCAGTAAGTCTGTTCTTTCAAAAAAGGGTATAAACATAACTATAAATGAACACTGCTATTCTCAGCACTTTCTGTCCAGAAAATTCAGTATACTATATGAAAACAACAATAAAGCATGTCAACTTATTTATGTACAACATGATTTTCTAAATGCCAAGGTTAAAAGAAGGCACCAGAAATATTGAAAAACATAAAGAAGCAACATAGAAATACTGTGAGATTATCATAACTCAGTTTGCCACAGGAAAAATATTAAGATAAGACTGAAAATAAAATAAACAGGTTATGATATAGACAAATTATTGTAAAATGCATCAAATTGGCTGGCTGTACATTGCAAAGGTCACAGAAAGTGATTACTTTAAACTGTTTCTCCATGAATTAGCATGAATAAACACTGCTCTCCCTGGTTTCAAGCACGGCATCTAAAAGTGTGGTGGTGTTCCCTGGGGAATGTTGGTTCCAGTCTGAGGCATATGAGACATGAGTCAAGATGACAATATTTGACAGATAGTAATAAAGATCAATGACATCCCAGACTTGCAGCATCCCACTGTGTTGGAAGCAGCAGAGTGCAAAGGTCAAGGTCATGAGCTCTGGAGACAGGCCTGTATTCAAATCCTAGTCCCTGCACACTCCGGGCTGTGTGACCTCGGGGAAGCATCTTATCCCTTCCCCAAGTTGAATTTTTAAGACTTAACAAAAAAGTGCTCCACATCTTCCCCACTAGCTGTGAGCACAGAAAGCAGACAACTGCTCTGCCCTTTGCCATAATCTGCATTCAAAATTAGTCATCCAAAAAGTTTGAAAGTAGCCAAAAATATTGGTATGGTACCATGGCAACACAAGAAGTGTGGTCTGAGTGCCTACAGAATCTGACTGGCACACGGACAAGAGGTTTAGAAACAAGAGTTGTACAAGAAGTTGCAATACCATTAGTGCTGATTATTCTATCACACAGATCCAATGGACCCTATTCACCGAGTACGCTCTGCATCAACTGAAATGTCAACTCTCTCATGATCCTAAACAGTATGACCTGATAATTAAAGGAAAAAATTAAGCTTTGATAGACAAAGAATTGAAGTGAGACAAAAAGAGCAGAAATACTTAGATGTTAAAAATGAGAAAACCAAGAAAGTGATTTTTTTAATATATCAGTTTATCTATTGTAATTCTTAGACTTAAAAGCATCTGTTTGAAGTAAAATTCCATTGCACAGTGTCAAAATGTGTATAATTTTATCACAGATATAAAAAGTTGTTGATGGCTAAAATAAACTCTAAATTAAGTACAAAATTAAATTCAAGGAAAAATTATTTTATTATCAGATTTAAGCATATAGTTGTGTCAAGCAGCTCTTATATGTACATACATATACGTTATTTATGTAAATAATCTTTGCAGTGACTTCAACTACCTAAGTAGCAGTCCAAGTACAGTGTCATTATATGCCACTCAGGAGAAAGGGTGCAAACAAAAGGACTGCAATGTCCCAGAGTTCCTTACAAGGTGCTTTTAATGGGTTGGGGCAGATTTGTTTTGGCTTACACAGAGCCTGCTTTTAAATCCTAAGAGTAAAAGCACCCTTCAGGTGACAGCACCAAGAAGCTTCTGTGACCCCTTTTACCTTTAGGCTGAAGGTCAGTTTTGGACCCCAGAAATTTTTCCAAGCAAAATAAACACATAATTCAATAGCTAAAATGGTTTTGATGATGTCACAGTGAGAAAGTATTTAGAGACGCAGTTCTTCCTGTAACCCAAGAAGCTAGTTTTTTTTCTTTTTTTTTTTTTCAGGCTGGCCTCGAACTCATGATCCTTCTGCCTCTGCCTCCTTCAGCAAATCCTACCAGCGTGCACCACCACAACCGGCAAGAAGCTAGTTTTTCAAACTATAATTGGAGAGCCCAACTGGAATCCAGACATAAAATCTTGTCTAATATAAAAGCAAGTGTGCTCTGCACAGCAAGTACTGTCTTGCGAACTTTTGTTTTATGTGTACTATGAGTAGCTCATAGTAGAGAACATGGGTCTGGGTTTTTGTAAAGGTTGCCAGTTTCAAGCCTAAGTTTTGCCCTTTGGAGCCCCCTGCAGGCCCTAACCGTTAACATCCGAATACCATGGCAAGTAACTCTAGCTGGAGAGGTAGGTAGGTAGTTCAGGGACTGGAATTTAACTTTATCCAGAAATACATGTTTACAGATGGACACCATCTGGTCTACGAACTCAAACGGCATACGGGCAACCTCATTCCTCCTTGAGAAACAAACTAACACGGCAAGGTCCAGATTAGGCCTTGCTATTTTAATGAAAACTGAAATGTGTCGGCTTCTCCCAGCAGTGGTCTGGGGGTGAATGAAGAAGTGGCAATGCGCTTTATGAAATATGAGCAAAGCTAAAACTGACTTAAAAAATCGAGTAAAAAAAACACCTAAACAGGATCTGACATAAACATAAAAATGTTTACACATTTATCTTAGATTACCAAACAACTCCCATGACAAAAAAAAAAAGGAAAAATCTTAAAAATCACCATTATTCTGAAGTTAACTGCACCTTTATCAAACCAGAAATGCTGGCATGTTCTGGTTCTCAAGGCTGACTGCTTAGCAGGTGAGCGGTCACATGGCAGATGATCCTTTGAAACATGAACTCTTGGTTATATCAATTTAGCAGAGGTTAAAGTGATTTCTAACACATATAATAGCAGTATTAGTCTGAGCCAATGATGTTTAGCTCCAAAAGTTAGAAAATACAAAACATGTAGGCCTGCCTACATGTGGTCCAATGTGCTCTACTCTAAACCACACACACCAGGTTCATGTCTAGAATAACTAAACTGACTAGGCCATATCTGGGGTTCATGACCTAAAATTTATCTCTCTCTTTTTTGCCTTAGTATAAATTACATCAAAATCAGGAACAAACTTCAATAAAATCAGTAATTTCTGCTAACCAGAACTCCATTTTAGCAAAAAATGGAGTCACTCCTAGACACATACAGCGATGTTCAGAATGCCTGCCCCGACCAAGGTCCAGAAGCAACCAATACACATGGCATCATCTATGATCTATTAAAACCAATGTTGACAGACAACTCCTTTGCCAGTCACTTTATATAGACACTCCTCTAATTTTTTTAAAAGAACAGAACTGACCATATTTCAGTATTTTCTTGAGGAAGTTAAAAAAAAAAAGACCATTCTTAGAGAAGTCATAGCCACTTGGAGGGGTATTTTATAGTATCAATTTAAAAATTGACAGGTGTTTGAGTAACATACTTCCTATCCTCTTTCTCACAACCAAATCCTGGTGCTCCCTTTTCCTGTTCATCCTTGAAAACCTTCACATTTAACACTGATGTGTCTGTAGTCAATCTTTTCTGAAGGGCCCTTGTCTTTCTCCTGTTGGTAGGCATATTGAATATCTTTAGCACCAAAGTAAATGTCTTTGTTAAATTGCTTGTGCTTTGTGGCTGAGATACAAACTTATTCACGACCCAAAAACACAGTTATAAAAGGTTAATTAGGGGGCTGGAGAGATGACTCAGTGTTTACGAGCATTGGCCACTCTTCCAGAGGACCCTCAGCAGCCACATGGCAGCAGACAATCATCCTCCAGTTCCAGGGCTCTGATACCCTCTTCTGACTTCTGTAGACACATGTGGTACACTGGCATGTTTACAGGTAGAACACCCATACGCATAAAATAAGTCAATCTTTTTCTGTTCTTTTAAGGTTACTTACTAGCTGAACTTGCATATTTTCCTCCCAGTATCCCCCACTTCCTCTTTTTCTGAGCTAGGATCTCACTTTGGGTCTCTGGTGGGACTCAGCTTGCAAGCTACTGTTCCCCCTCCCAGCTGCAGAGAGTACAGGCACAGGCTGCCGTGTTCCTCTGCTGTCCAGAATGCCCTGCTGAGGGAGTGAGTCAGTCTTTTCAACATTTAAACTGGGGAAATGAAGCCAACTCCACACAGAGCGACAGTCTCAAAGCCTTCACAAACATCCACTACTCACTCAGGAAATGAAGCCAACTCCACACAGGGCGACAGTCTCTCAGGCACAAACATCCACTACTCACTCAGGAAATGAAGCCAACTCCACACAGGGTGACAGTCTCTCAGGCACAAACGTCCACTACTCACGCAGGCTCACAAACAGGCTCACGCTCATATGTCTTTCTTTCCAGAACAAGCCAGAATTACAGCTCTTTTAGTGATTGTTATAATTTTTGGAATGGTTCATAAATTTTCCAGATTCTTTTAAATTTGTAATATTTTCATCTTTTTTTTCTTCTTTTCCCCCCAATTGTGAACCATTCCATATTGCATCTTTATTGCAAAAGTCAACATGCTTTTTAGAAATTCAGATTGTAATCGATAAAACAAACATTACATATATGAATTTAAATGTATAAACAGTTAGAAATCCAACAATATCTCCTATATACTATTACACAAGTTCACAATCTTGTAAAAACTATAATACAGGCATACTATACATCGAGAGGAAACACTATTCCTTTTCACATGATTTTTTCTTTTGAAATAGTCATCCATTAGCGGGATCTTTCTCACTGTAAAAAACTGTTTTCCAGTGTCTCAGTGGGTGGTGACATTTTCCCAATGCTCCAAGACGAAACTGAGAAAAAAATTCGCATTCCTTGGTGTTACCTTTTCAGGTTTGGGCAGAAATCTGGTAAAACTGACTGACCTAGTCACTGGCAGCTGTTACTGCTCTGCTACATGGGGCACCTACACACTAGGAACAGCAGAATTTCCCTCAAATGATAAATCTTTTCTCTATAAACAAAGATGCCAAGAAACCAGCCGTGGTGTGGATTCTAGGTGGGAGGGGTGAAGGGGAGAGATACACATATTCAGCCATTTTATGTTAACCTTAAGTGTAATTAATCTCTATTTTATAATTCATTTTTGAGTGAAACACATTGGAAAAGAATTTTAGTTATTTTTTAAGGAATACTGAAACCCCAAGTTTTGTACTAGGGACCCAAAATCTTAATGAAAAATGATCTGGTCTTCACATTAGCACCTTTCTTTCCCAACCTCTGCCCCAGTAACGAAAAAGTCAAATGAATCCTCACCTCTCCCTATAGTGAGTGTAAAAAGATGTCAATTTTAAGGTTAAAAAAATCGTATGAAAAGGAATCTCATTCAGTCGAATGTCAGTCTACGGAGACTTTCTTACGGCTTCACTAATTTACTGTAATTTTCAGTTTCCAAATACAAAAATACAACAATTCTTATTGAAATCTATACGCTGGTAGTTTTAGTACACAAAAGAAAAAAACCCAAACAAATTATTTACAAAATTATACAGTTTAAGAAAAAACTTTGTACAAAAAATATATAAATCCTTTGTTCCCTCTATCATGTTTAAATGGTCAGGACTCAAAATATTCACCACAATGAATCTTTCCAAATATATACTGACTGAGCCACAGACATCAAGGAAATTCATTAGAGATGATGGAAAAGGAGCAGATGCTTAGTGTAGGGTACCTGTTCTACGTGTTCGTTCTCAGTGGACTCACTTTAGCCTCGGTGTTCACAGAAACACAGTGACCTGGAGAAGTCCCACTACTAAGGGAAAACTACGCGAACTTAAAAAGGATCCTGGTGTTTGACACATCATTCCAAGACAATATGAAGAGGAAAAGATGATCAGAAGGTGGGATCTAACGCCTTGTCTCTATGTAACTCTACAGTCCTGATGGTTTTAGGTTTCAGAGTGAATTGTTTCTATTTTAAGAAACAGTCTTTACTTCAGGGAACAAAAACCCTGGCATGGTTAGTGATCACCCAGAACCTTCTGCAGCCAACAGGAAGTTTCAAATTTCACACCACACATGTAAAAGTGACATCCTATGTACAATAATCATTTCATTTCCCCAGTGGTCAGTACAGTGTAGTGTTGCTCCTCTGCTTTTCCATCTAACATTCAGAACACAAGGACATAAATTTACATGTCTATTTTACCTAACAGACACTCTGTACAGTGTACAGTAAAAATGCACACGGTAAAGGAAACTGCCTACTAAAGTATGTATATGTTCATGGACAGCAAAAATCTATAAAATTATGAAAATATAAGGTCATCTGATCAATGTCAAGTTAGAATCTCATTTATTACTAGGATATGCAGACTCCTAACCCCCACCTCAGCACCTCACCATCATGGTTACAGTTTAGGAAAAGAACTTCAGATATCTTTAATCCTTTTATGTAACTATAACTACGCTGAAGCTTTAAAGAGGGAGGAAGCCAGTAACTCTTTCCCCTGAAACTCTGCCTTTATTTTATCAAAACATCACTTATTTAAACGGTGCTGGTTTAAACCTTTTACTGATGACTGATTCTTGATTGCCCAACTGAATCACTTATTTAAAAAGTTAGGCCTCATCAAAAGGGATGAGGAAGATAACAGGAAATGAATGAAGGGGCAAAAGGCAAAATGAGAATTATTAAAAAAAAAAGAGAGGACCAACTGAAGCAATGCTCACCACATATCAAAACAAGGAAGGACGATGGCAGAGCCTCAGAGCAGTGTGAGGAAAGGATGAGTACCACAGAGCCAGCTCCAGAGCTCTGCAGAATCTGGGAACAGAGATGGTGGTTTTGCTGAGGTACTGCTGCACATCAAACTCCGAAAAAGACTGACTATAAAGTGGGCTCTTCCATAGGGGGGAAAAAATGAACTTTTCTTCCAAGACCATCCTTGAAAGAAAAGGGTATTTAAATTATGAATATCTCCTACTGTCTGACGACCCATCCATAATAGCTAAGAGTTAAGAGATTCCAGGCGATTTTGACATTTAATGAAATTTTTATCAGCAGATTTATAATCCAAAATAAAATTTCTGAACACCCTGTCTTTACATTGTAATCCAGCACCAAGAGCAGAAACAAATGGTGTGGAAGGTAAGGTTCTAGAGAATCCAGTCACTCCTGCAGATCTTCACAACTGCATAAAGTCATGGCCTTTGGTGATTTGATATCACAGACAATTACAAGATGTGTTTGAATAGCAACTTGCTGTCCTTAAACCTACTGTGTTGAAGACAAAAATAAAAAAAATTTTTTTTGGCTCATCGACTTCTTTAAATAATTTTAAAAAGTTGTTCTTCTAAACAATATTTCTAAAAATTACACAGCTCGCATCTAATTTCATCTTCGCCATGAACGAGACTCATATTCATCTTCATCTTCATCATCATCATCATGCAAAAACAAATCCGAGGTTTCTGTTTCCTAAAGAAAGGAAGGTACATCTGTTTAGCTGTGCACAAACTCAAGCAGACTAATTTATCGGTTTACAAAAATAGGCAAGTAGTTTATTTTCAGAGCAAAACAAACAAAACTACCAACCAGTCAATAACCCCATCTTTTAATATGTAGAACAGCGTGCTATCTTGCCACAGTTAACACTAGACACAACAGAGATGTTTGTTTCTTTGTAATGATAACACTCAGCATTCTTAATAGAGATCTTGAATTATGCAACACAATACTACACTCTGTCATAAAATGTGGTTAATTCTCTAACAGGATACTAGAATTTGTTTTCTGACTGTGATTTTGTACCTTCTAACCCATTTTCATGCCCATATCCCAAAACACACCTTAAAAGTAGATACTACTATTTATCCTGTTTATATTGAAAATATTAATAGGAGATTCCCATTCCAATATCACTAAGAAAATAAAATGCTATGTGGAAGTCAGCCATCTCAGTACACGCCTATAATCTTAGCACCTGGGAGACTGAGGCACCAGTTTATAAATTTGAAGATAGCCTGGGCTACAGGGCAAAACCCTGTCTCAGAAAGCAAAAGAACAAAACAAAGTATTAGTGGATGTTTAGAAAGAGTTAATCAATATATGTGTTGTATATACATATATATATTTGTGTACAGTGTCAATTAAAAAAATAATTAAGCTGGGCGGTGGTGGCGCACGCCTTTAATCCCAGCACTCGGGAGGCAGAGGCAGGTGGATCTCTGTGAGTTTGAGACCAGCCTAGTCTACAAGAGCTAGTTCCAGGACAGGCTCCAAAGCCATAAAGAAACCCTGTCTCAAAAAAACAAAACAACAAAAAAATAATAATAATTAAAACTGACTTTATCTCATTAATGAAAGTAAGGAAAATCAGCAGCTTTCCCAATTTTTCTTGGGATATCTATCACTGATTTGTGAGCAGTGGATATGCTAACTTTCTCCATGACATGACATTCCACATCTTATATAAAAATCTAAAATCTGACACAAAATAGAAGTATCTACAAACATTACCAACGTGAAAAACTTACTTTCTTCCTAAACTGGAAACACTCCTGGTTTTGTTATATAAACTTGTCCATACAGTCAGAACATACTTCATTAACTAGAAAAACTTGATTCTTTTAAAAGCAAAATTAATAGAATCAGAAGTAATTTACACTGTGGGTTCAATGTTCTCTTAAATAAACCAATTAGAATACAAAAATACAAAATTACTTCTCATATTTTAAGTGGCTAACCATTACTTCTAGAGTGGTTTTAACTGACTGAATGAAAGAAAAGTAAGTGCCTATTTTTAAATGTATAGTATTTAACATAAAAAGATAGAGAAGTACTGTAATTCAAGTTATTTTAATGTTTGAATTTACCTCTTCTTTGACTTCTTCTTCCTCAGTCTCAGTAGATATAGATGGTACCTTGGGCTTGTGCCATGATATCTGTAGCCGACGGTCTTTGAATTTTGACGCTTGGTTTGCAGCCTAAAGTGCATTTTAAAAGAATACGTAAGTATGCACTTGTATTTACTAAGGATTTCTTCAAACACTGTGCTACTTAAAATTGATGTAAGGTAGGCCTTTCAGTTAAGGCAACTCCTGTGTTTGGTGCCTTACCACTGCTGTGTTACAGTCACTCTACTGTGCAAGGAAGGATGAAGGATAACAAATACTTTCTTCATTCAATGACCAACCTCCCAACTCTGATATTTACATATCAAACCTTAAAATCCTATCATTTCTAAGACAATCATCTCCTGTCAGTCACTGCACTGCATTTTTTCAGTTCTGTCTGATAAAGCTCTTCCTAGCCCCTCCCCATAACCTTCTTTTCCAGAGATGAACTCTCAACCCTCCTGCTTCACTTTCCCAAGCACTAGGACTACAGATGTGAGACATAATGCTCACTCTCTTTTCTCGAATGCTCAAAATTCTATAGCTATACATTCAACAAATAGTAATTAGAGCTGGGCTTGGTATCTCACACCTATAGCACCCTGGAGGCTGAGACCAGCCTGGCTATATTGTGAGTGCCAGAAAGGGTCTGGACTACAGAAAGAGATCCGGTCTAAAAGAAAAGTCACATTGTCCCAACCCAACTTGATTGTTCTCTTCCTTCCTTCTTTCCTTCCTTCCTTCCCTTCCCTTCCCTTTCCTCTTTTCTTTTCTTTTTGGTAGCAATGTGGATTGAACTCAGGGTCTTGCACACACTAGGCAAGGTTCCAAGAGTTATATTCCTAACCCCTAAGTGTTTTCTAAATACTTCTCAGCAAATGCCAATGAAGACATTCTATTTATTAACTTATTTCTTTATATAAAGGAATGGACCCATGGTCTTGTGCATGTTATATACAACTGTGTGCAAGCATTGAACCACTAAACTATATTTCTAGACTTAAATGATGTACATATATATGTTTTATGAAAACAGTTAAATTAGTAACAAAAAGTCTAAGGTGGACCAGTGAAATGGCTCAGCAAGTTAAAGCACTCATCCCCACAAGTTTGATGACCTCTTTGATTCCCGAGAACCAGTCCCTGAAGTTTGTCTTCTGACCTCCTAGTATATGGTGCCATGTCATAAGCAGCAGCCCCTCACCCTACATACAAGATTCTAACGTATCTGAGGTTGGTATTGTTTACTTCCTTTTATATTTCAGATTTCTAAGTTTTCTTCAATGAACACCATGAAGGATACTGCTCCACAATCAACAACTTCAACTTTTCTCCATTTCAACAGAATCTGAGGACAATTTTGCTTAGAGGGAAACTCAAGAGTAGTTTAAGTTAATCACAGTAAGTTTCCCTCAGATAGGATCAATTTTCAGATATGTGTGTGTGATACTTATGGCTGACATGAAAACACATCACTGGCTGTGAGTCAGATGGGGGAGTTAAAAAAGTTTGTATCTTAAAAACTGGCATAGAAACACAGCCTCCTTTTTAGCCTTTGGATATTCTTGTTGGAAGCTGTGGTATCTATGGTTGTTGCAGACATTCTGGTAGCATGAGGGAAAAAATGGCTATCTGTCAACATAGCAGGAAAGTAGAAGAGAAACATAGTAGGAGCTTGTGTGTTTAAGTAATGCTAAAATCTCCCCTAAAAATTCTTAAATGGAAAGAAAACAGAGGGTGAGATGGCTCAGCAGGTAAAGGTGCTCGCTGCCAAGTGTGACAGTCTGAGTTCAGTCCACATGGTAAAAGGAGAACCAACTCCCAAAAGCTGGGCTCCACATGTACACAGTAACATGTGTGCCCATACACATCACATACACAGGACAAATAAATGTAAACTATAAGGAAAGAGAAGAGAAGAAAACAGGGGCTGAGGCTTAGTGGTTAAAGCACTTGCTGTGTCACCAGATTCCTAACAGCTACATAAAAACTAGGAGTAGCAGAGAGCATCTGTAACCCCAGTGCTGGGAAGGAAAACAAGGGCAGACAGAGGCAGATCCCTGGAGCATGCTTGCCAGTCAGTCTAAGCTGCAACAATAAGCTCCAAATTTCAATTGAGAGACCATGTCTCAAAAAGTAAAATGGAAAGTGACAGAGGAAAACAGTTAATGTCAACAAACCTCTGGCTTCCACAGGCACATACAAATACAAATACAGAAATGCACGCATACATATACACCTCATGCTCAAAAAAAGATAGCTTACATTTTCAAAGTATGTTACTTGTAGCCAGATGCATCTTGAGGCAAGTATATGTTATTTTGTAATTAAGAAGAGAAAAAAAATCCAAATACCCATGCCCTACCTCACTGAGTACAACAAATAAAGCACATTGACACAATTAAAGATTGTTTGTTTAGTTAGAGCCAGGCATGGTGGTACACACCTGTGATCCCAGCTCTTGGAAGACAGAGGCAGACAGATGTCTGAGTTTGAGGGCAGCCTAGTCTACATAGTGAATGCCAGGCCTGACATAGTGAGAGCCTGCCCCAAAACAACAACAAACAACTTAATGCCCTCTACTCAAAAAAATTGCTCTGTGCACTTCAAACAGGTTTTTATTTTTATTTATTTTTTGGGGGTTTTATTTTTATTTTTTGGTTTTTTTCAAGACAGGGTTTCTCTATAGCTTTGGTGCCTGTCCTGGAACTAGCTCTTGTAGACCAGGCTGGCCTCGAACTCACAGAGATCCGCCTGCCTCTGCCTCCTGAATGCTGGGGTTAAAGGCGTGCACCACCACTGCCCAGCCCAAACAGTCTCAACATTTAAGAGAACAATTTTCCATACTGCATTCAGTCAAATCTCTTCAAGAAGGGATGAAAGAAAGTGCCAAAGTGCCTGTCCTGTTTGTGTCTTTTAAACTAGATTCTATGACTTAAAATTATCAGCTTCAGGATTAAACTTATAAATCCTTAATGAGAATTATTCATAAACCTTGCATCAGCCAGGCATGGTGGCACATTCTGGAATCACAGCACTTGGACAATAGAGTCAACAGGATCGGTAAATCAAGGCAAGCCTTGGTGATATGGTGAGTTTGAAGCCAGCCTGAATTACATAGGATTCCACCTCAAAATAAAAAAAGCAAACAAAAAACTCAAGAGTAAGAGAGACTGCTCAAAGGTTAAAAAGCACTTGCTGCATGTCCAGAAGACATACTTTCAGTTCCCAGCACCCTCACAACCATTTCTAATTACAGTTCCAGGGGATGTGATGCCCCCTTCTGATTTTGTTGGGCACCTGCATACATGTACATTCATGCACACATACATGCATACAAGCACACACATAAATCTCTTTAAAAAAAAAAAAGCACCAAAAAAAAAATAGATCTTTACCATCCTCAGATCCCTGTGACATAAAAGAACATATTCTTTTTAAAAAGCTTTTCTTGGACTCACTGATTTTGATCATCCCCCCACCCCCACCCCAAGACAGGGTTTCTCTGTGTAAAAGCCCTGGCTGTCCTGGAACTAGCTCTTATAGATCAGGCTGGATTCAACTCACGGAGATCAACCTGCCTCTGCCTCCCAAGTGTTGGGATTAAAGGCTTCAGATCCTAAATGTGAGGACAATAGGACGCACCACTGTATCTCACTGAGCACCCTGCTTCTGAAGCCCTATGAACTTTATTTTAATAAAGTTTGTACTTTATTAAAATGCTTACTAAAAGGGAAAAAAAAGGAGACTAGAAATAGGTTTCATCATTTAGGAAGCTGAGGCAGGGATTTCATGAGCTTGAAACAAGTCTAAACTATATTGTGAGTTCTAGGCTAGCAAGCAGTATTGAGTGAAACCCAGTCTTCGAAAGCAAACAAACAAAATAAAAGTTTGGTGGTGCGTACTCATAAGCCTAGCACTAGGAGACAGGATGAACAGGAGATCTAGTTATGTCTTGGCTACACAGAAAGCTTGAGAAGCTAGCATGGACCACATGAGACAATCCCAATAAACATCAAGAAAGCATATAAATAAACAGGAAAAGCAGAATGAACAAAAGGGAGGGGAGGGGAGCAGAAAAGAACCAGAGGAAAGGAAAGGAAAGTACAGTCAGGGGAAAGGAGAGAAAAAAACATGACAGAGACCATTTGTAGGCTACAAAAGCCTATATTTTACAACTTGACTCTTTACAAGAATAAGTCTACCAACTTTAAAAAAAATTTCTTTATTCATATGTATGTGTGTGTGGATCTGTGAGTGTATGCCTTGTGTCTACAGGTGCCTGAGGGGAAGAGAAGAAAATTTTTGGCACTAGACTTACAGGCAGTTGTAAGCTACCCCAACATGGGTGCTGGGAACTGAGTCCTTTTCAAGCACATGCCGTTAAGCCAGTGGTGTCACACACTTTAATTCCAGCACTTGGGAGGCAGAAGGTGGATCTCTGTGTTCAAGGTCAGTCTGGTCTACACAGTGAGTCTAGGATAACCAGAACTATGTAGAGGCTTAACCACTATGGGGGGGTAGGAAATGTTCTTAATTGCTGAGCCATCTCTCTAGGTCCAAAGTCTGCCAATTATTGGTACACACTATTAAGATCTATGTTCCCTAACAAATACTGCAAGTATGCCAGACTAAATTTCATGGTGGGGATCCAGGCTCTGCTTAGCAGAGCCCCGTGCTCACACCATCAGGTAGTGTTCAAGATGTCGCTGAGGCTGTATTATCATCTAGAGGCCTGACCGACTGAAAGTCTATATCCAAGCGCATTCCAGTTCTGAGAAGTTATTCTGTGGAGCTAGGGAATTGAGGATTCTCGGTTCTTGCTAGCTTTGGAGTATAGGCCACCATCAGATCCTATAGTCTATCAGCTTCTTGAGGTCAGCCACAACTCCTTGCCGTGTGAGATTGTTCACCAGAGCTAAAATCAACAGTCTGGTCAGGGATATATTAAAAATTTTACATAGATTTTATAATATAATGATGCAGTCACATCTGTCACTGTTGCTACACATTATTTGTTCAATAAAGCAAGTCACACATACCAGTCATAAAGAAGTCTGTAGTGTTCATGAAAACAAGGAAAGGCATCTCCACTTAGTAGCAATTTTTTTAAAACTTGAGGACCATGTATATGGAATAAAAAATAATAAAATTCATTCTTTCTATCTAAAAAAATCTATGTTCCTATGTTGTTATAGATAACCTGGACTGCATATATTATGTTTAGTGTCTGTGGTTTTGTATGTGTTCAACTGTGAATTTGCTTGTGAAAGACTAAGGCTGACACTGGTGTCTTCCCTAGTACTAGTCAGCAAGCCTCAGGGTTTGTCTGTTAGCCCAGCACTGAGATTATAGGTGTACTCTGCTGGCCTAGATTTACATGTCTGATAGGGATCTAGACTCAGTTCTTTATGATTTCCACCAACTAAATTATCTCCCAGTACCACTTACATACATTTTCATGTAAGTGAGACCTTCCTTATCATGATCTGTGTCACCATCTTTTAAGATAGAATAGGGTTAGAAATATTTTTCTCAAGTAAGATATCTGGAGCAGGAGGGTGGGTAGGTTGGGGGAGGAGGTTCAATGAAATGGCTCAGCAGATAGAAGTGCTTGCTACCAGGCCTGATGACCTGAGTTTGAAACGTGGCACCCACAAGATAGAAGAGAGAAACTCCCAAAATTTGTTCTCTGATTCCCACATGCATGTCGTGGTATGATCACCCCTACTCCCAAATAAATAATGTAATTTGTGAAAAGTTGCCTAGGACTGAGAACCTGGTTATCTTGGCTCTGGTACTTGTCATCTGTATGATCATGGTGGGCAGTTTAAGATTTGATGCTGAATCTGAAGAAAAGATGTTCACTGGAGACTGGAGATGAGACTCAACTTGTACAGTGATTGCCTAGGAAGCACATTTTCCTTAGCTAAATCCCCACAACTACCAAAAACCAGGTACAGTGGTGTATACATGCCTGTAATCCAAGCATCTCTGAGATGGATCAGAAATTCAAGGTTATCCTTGCTTACACACGGAAGTTTGAGGATAACCTGGGGTACTTGAGACCCTGTCTAAAACTTTAAGAGACTTTACTATGTAAAATTTCACATGTTTTTCATACTTAAAGTCATTTAACATTACAGAAACTCATTTATGAAACTCTAATTCAGAAGTGCCTACCAAATGAATTAATGAATAACAGCTGGAGAGAGAATATACTGTACAAGTTTGTCTGCAGTCAATGTCAACACTGTATATAGAACAAATATGCTTACTGCCCTAATAATTTGAGTTTTGTCTCTATTCCAGATTAATCTGTTGCCTAGAAATACCTGGTAAACTGAAATAATCTTAAAATCAAGTCTGTCCTTGGAATGCTGTTCTACTACAAATGTGTTTACAAAGATTATTAAGGAATTTCAGAGCAAAACCTACTTCCTGACCTGAAAAATACATTAATAAAAAATTGGTAAAGTCCAAGTTTTAACAACTAACATTTCTAACCTAGAAATCATTTGATATTTATAGATTGTAGCAAACAAAGTGCTGAGTGCATTGTTTTTAGAGTTAGCATGAGTTATATGAAAAACTTACTGAGAAATGCTGAAGCAGTTCATCCTTTTCCTCCTCAATGAATCCTCCAACTGTGAGTGCTTTGGGGCGGTGGTCCACTACCATGTGATTTAGTGAGCCCCTCCCTCTTCCTCGACCTCGGCCTCTTCCTCGACCTTGAGAGGACATGTTTTTTCCTCGTCCCACAGGTAAAATACCTAATCTTGCAGCCTAAATCACAACAAGCAAATTGCTAGATTAATCCTTCATTAAATAAAGAGAAAAATCTACTTTTTGAGATGTTATATAAGTTAAATCTCACCTCAACTTGTAATTGACTGAGCTTTTTTCGTAATTCTGTTGTGTCCTCTCCTGAAGACAGCCTCTTGTGGAGATCCAGTTCAGTGTCTAGTAGCTCCTTCTGGGCCTGAGAAAAGTTAACAGTGAAAAGGGAGACTTCAAGTAAACACTAAGATCTTATTCAGAGCATTACAGCTACACAATGCCAGGCTTCTGAAAAAAAACAGGACAGAAAAGACATGGGTGCTCTGAGGAAGTAAACCTTCACAGACATAATACTGCATACACAGCCAGCACAATGACAATATTTATCAATTTTACACGATTGTGGCTCACACCTATAATTCCAAGCCTCAAATCAGAGCCATCTCTGGTTATAGAGTGAAACCCAGTCTTAAAATAATTAATTAAATAAAATATAAAGTAGTACAAAGAACAGTACAGAATTACTTTCAGACTGAACTCTATAAGTATTGCCACTCCTTTTTGTATGAGACAAATCACTGGTCTTCAGGTAGCTATGGAAGATTTGCCTTCACATGCTCTTTATTTTTTTATTGTGTGTATTTGTGTGCATATCTATGTGGGGGTTTGCATAGTGCTCAAGGAGGCCAGAAGAGAGTGTCAGATTCCCTGGAAAAGGTAGCTGGAAGCCACTTGATGTGGCTGCTCGGAACCAAACAGGTCCCCTGGAAAATAGTATTCATTCTTAACTACTGAGCTCTTTTTCTCTAGCCTCCTGTAATTTGCAAAAGGCACAGGCCAGTCTAGGCTATATAGAGAGACCCCATTTCAAATAAACCACACATATAAACAAAGACACCTCCCCAGAACAAAAAACAACCACATCTTCCCCGAAAATTAAATAAAGTTTTAGGTGTTTAAACATATAATAGGCAAATCCGACAGTTCATTAGGGCTGGTATGTATGTATATGTATACTCATTGGTACAACACTTGTTTAAAATGCACTTGGCCTGAGGTCTACTAGAGCACCAGCATCTGTCCAAACAGGACTTCAAACTTAGAGCATCAGTGAAAACACATTATTCTCTAATGGCCTGATTCTCTCCTACTAGTCCAGTAGTAACTTTACTAGCTAGTTTAGGGCCTGCCTATGGGTCGTACTGCACTTTCAAAGTGCCAAGCACATCACAGATGTTCTGTAAGTTTGCTAGAGGAGGAATGCAACTGGATACCTCTGTCTTTGTCTTTACTTTGGATGGTGTGGAGACGGCAGAAGACGTTTTTAATTCATCTTTCAATTGTGAGATCTTCTCTCCCAGTTCTTTCAAGGTCTTCATTATATTTGCTCTTTCTTCTGGTTTCATGTTTTTGTTTTTTTCTAACTTAGAAATTAGCATCTACAAAATAATCAGAAAAAAAGTAAGTCTAAACTAAGTAAATTTAAGCCCTAAAGCCCTACTACTATAACTGTATAAATCATTTCTTTTTTTTTTTAAGATTTATTTATTTATTAAGCATACAATGTATTGTATTGCTGGCAAGGAAGGCACCAGGTCTCATTACAGATGGTTGTGAGCCACCATGTGGTTGCTGGGAATTGAACTCGGGACCTCTGGAAAAGCAGCCAGTGCTCTTACCCTCTGAGCCATCTCTCCAGCCCCTATAAATCATTTTTTCATGACATTTCAGAATGCAAAGGATGAGTTCTTACTGTACCTTCTGGCATTCTATTTGCTTTTCCAACATTTCTTGCTTCTTTTTCCTCATGTCTTGCTGTAACTTCATTGCTTCCTGAATAAAGTAAAGGAAGTTAGTAATGAATTTAAAAAAAAAAAAGAATCAGCTAACAATACACATTTCTTCTTCTCTGAAATGGACTTTCCCTCCTAAATCAAAATCAGATGAAGACAGCAGCTGGGGTGGGATGTGGCTAGTACATGGCTATAAGCCCACGACTCCAAAGACTGAGGGGAAAAGTCATGAGTTAGAGTCAACCTGACTACCCAAGGAAAGACTGTCTAAAAACCAAAAAAACCTAAAATGAAGCCTTTGAATAACTTTTCCAATAATTCCAGTATAACTGTAAAATTTACATCTTTACTTTGTATCTTTTAAAAAAAAAAGCAAATTGTTTTCACTTTTCAGTATAATAGGCCAAATCTTTATTTCTGAAGCTTAAAGTTTTAAATTATGAGATGTGGCTATAAGTTAGGAATAATCAGGATTTTTGTTTTTTTCGAGACAGGGTTTCTCTGTGTAGCCTTGGAGCCTGTCCTGGAACTCACTCTTGTAGACCAGACTGGCCTTGAACTCACAGAGATCCACCTGCCTCTGCCCCCGAGTGCTGGGATTAAACGCATGTGCCATCACCACCTGGCTTCAATTTTTTTTTTTTTTTTGGCTTGGAAAATGTTGTTTCTACATTCCTGATAATTAAATCTTTCTATGGAGACAATACATATAAACATCTGTTTCTGCCAGGGAGTCGGAGTGGCGGTGGCACATATCTTTAATTTCATCCAGCACTTGCAGAGGCAGGCAGATCTCTGTGCGTTTGAGGCCAGCCTGGTCTACAGAGTGAGTTCCAAGACAACCAGGGCTACATAAAGTAATAAATAAATCCCTATGTAAACAGCTTACACCTAAAATGACAGTTACTCCAAGCTGAGTCATATGATGAACTGTAAGCATGTTATTTTTATGAGAAACATTATCTGACTTTAAAAAAGGAATTGGAGGGTTGGAGAGAGGCTGAGAGCACTGGCTTCCAGAAGTCCTGAGTTCAATTCTGAACAACCACGTGGTGTCTCACAACCATCTATAACACGATCTGATGCCCTCTTCTGGCATGCAGGTAGAATATTGCACACATAATAATAAACAAATAAATCTTAAGAAAAAAAAAAAAGGAACTGGAAAACCCAGGTCTAGCTAAGTGGTAGAATACTTATACAGCATGTGCCAGGCCCTGGGGTTTCCATTCCCAGCCTCATCCCACCCATCCCCAAAACAGAAAGAAAACTGTCTGTCTGCTTTTCTTCATTGAATGAATGAACGACAACAACAACAAACCCAAAAAGTTAGCTAGGAATGGTGGTGCACACCTTTAATCCCAGCACTCAGGAGGCAGAGGCAGGAGGATCTGAGTTTGAGGCCAGCCTGACCTACAAAACAAGTTCCAGGATAACATGGACCACACAAGAAATCCTGATTTGACCCTACCCCCTACCCCCACAAAGAAAGAAATATAATATATAAAAAATATTAGTGGTTATAGCTCGGTGTGCTTAAGGCTCTTGTTTTAATACTCATAACTAAAAGAACAATCTATTCCTTGGATTTAATGTGGCTACTGAAGGCAACTATCGAGCCTTTTTCAGTTTGTTCATCATTTTTAAGTGTATTAAATGAGGAGAAAGTACAGCATGTCATAGCTATAACTCTACAGCAACACAAATGTAAAGGTGTTATAACGCACAGACACTAAAGAACTAAGAGGCAGAAGAATGGAGGTCATTACCTGTTTCTTCTTAAGAACTTCTTGAACATCATGAGATTTAGACCCTGAACAAAGTTTTGAAGGTGTCTTTAAGTTTGAGGAGCTGTAAATTGGTTTTGGATGGCCTGGAGTAGAAAATACCTTAAAAAAAAATGGAAAGAAAAAAAATTATATATATATATATATATATACATATATATATGATTAAATCAAATCTTTAAAATGTTTAAAATCATTTTAGAATATCATTTAGAATAACTGTTTCTACTCAAGTGACAAACTTCGGGGTAGGGTGTGGAGGGCTGAGATAGGGTTTTTCTATGTAGTCCAGACTGTCCTGGAACTTGCTTTGTATACCAGGCTGGCCTCAAATTCAGAGATCACATTCCTCTGCCTCCCAAGTACTGGGATTAAAAAGGTGTATGCCACTACTGCCTGGCTTAGACAAAAGCTTTTTAAATTTAAAAACTTCATTAGCTGGGTATGGTGACTTTACTCTGTGTCTTCTAGGTCAGTCTGGCCTATAGAGTTACTTACCTTGCCTCAAATAAATGAGCAAAAACAGTTCATACATAAAAGCCAATTCTTCATAAATTCAATTGTATCTCAAAAGATAAAAATCCATTTTTAACATCAATATTGTTTCTTAATATGACACTATGTTTCCTTCCTTGTACATTTTGAGAAAAGAATAGCAGTCCTCACCCACAGATGACCTTAGCGTCCTTCTATTAAGCACAATATCACTAACTACCAACATCAGACACAGTTACTCTTATGACTACAATGACAGAATCAAGATCATTCCACAATCATGAGAACAGAAAATTATGTCAACATTTTCCAAACCATAAAAATTATTAAACATCTTCCCATCAAGACTAATGATTGTTCCTTCTCAAAAAATTTAATAAAAATACATTAAAAACAAAAATAATCTAATTTTATTTATATCCCCAACTATTATCACAAAGATTTTGTTATTTCATTAATTTTAGTTCTATCTCTAAAAGACATGGACTCCTTCTTCCCAGCATCATCATCATGCCATAATCACACTTAATTAAAGTCAGTTCACTTTTATTATTAAATTACTTAATTTACTTAT
Source organism: Ondatra zibethicus (assembly GCA_004026605.1). NCBI lineage: Eukaryota > Metazoa > Chordata > Mammalia > Rodentia > Cricetidae > Ondatra > Ondatra zibethicus. Next base: position 59,470 of record PVIU01005113.1, read on the forward strand.
TTTTCCCCCCAGACAAAGTCTTACTAAGAACTCCAGGCTGGCAGGGAACTTACAATTCTCCTGCCCCAGCCTCCTGGGCACCAGCTATATAGTCTTAAAATTCATTTTGCCCAGTTTACTATGCCCTAAAATACACTTCATGGTACATTTAAAAAAAAAAAAAAGTATTCCTCATTCTTTTGTAAAGTTAAATGCACTTTACTGTATGGATATGTCCCTGTTGAGAGACATTTGGGGATTTTCAGAATTATAAAAAGCATACAATTAGTAGTAATATATACATGTGTACTTACATTCTTAAGAAGATTATATTACATATATAATTTTTGCCTAACATTGCCAAATTTCATTTCATGAGGGTTGAATTATCTAGTATTTCCATCAGCATTTAAGTCTCAAGTCTACTTAGAATTTAATTATGTAATTTTTAAAAACAACATAATTTTATCTTTTCCATATGGCTATCCACTTATACTAATAGGATTTATCAAAACACCCATTATTTTCTTCACTGATCAGATAATAGCTATTTAATATAATAAATTCCTTTAGCAATGAAGTCTATTTTAGGCTTTCTGTTCTGTTTCATTGGTCTGTTAATTCCTGTGCCACCATCAAACTGTTTTAGTAACAGACCTTATAGTTGTTTTTTTTTTTTTACTATTCTCTATCACTTTTCTTTTTCAGAGTTCCTCTGGCTGTCTATAACCACTACACTAGAGTTATTGCACAGATATATTCCAAAACCAAAGTAAGACATTCAACACTTGATTTTCACAGAATTACCTTCACTGATTTAAGATTTTAATTTTAATTATTTATTTTTAATTTAATGTGCTGCATGTTTCTGTGTGTGAGCCTGTGCATGTGCATGCAGTGCCCATAGAGCCAGAAGAGGGTGTCAGATCTCGGGAGCAAGTTATAACTATCAGCTGCTAAGGGTGATAGGAACCAAACTCAAGTCACCTTTAAGAGTCATCTCCCTAGTCCTCACTAGGTTCTTAATTATATCTAAAAGGAAAAATGAGAGCCACATGTGGTAGTACATGTCTTTAATATCAGCATTTGGGAGCCTGAAGCAGCAGGACCATAAACTTCTAGAAGTCAGCCTGGGGTACAGATCTCAAAAAATGGGTGGTGGTGGTAGTGGGAGGGGGCTAATAAGGATAACTACCTAACAATAAGCAGCTAAAAGTTAAAATTCTCTAATTTTTAGATAGCTCTAAATAAAAGAAAATTAACCAGCTAATTCCTAACTGAGCTATGGAAATTGGGAAGTACACTTAGGTCGAATGTCATGCTTATCCTGTTGAGAAAGAGACTATACCCCTTAATGGTAATGAATTTTTATGCCATTGAATGAAAGACTAAATATACATGGAAGTCACAGGAATGCATACCGGGCAATCATCTCCAGAACCACCAGACTGATTTAGCAAGTGAGGTGTATCACTCTGGTTAGTACTTGCATGTCCAAGACGGTGTTTAACAGGAACTTTGTTAAGAACATAGGCACCAGAGGTCTGTGGTTTGCCCATCATCTGCAAATACAAAATAAACATCTATGTGATATAAGTTTAAAAACACACTCAAGAATGATTCAAATTTAAGATAGAAGTTAAAGTTGAAATGAGGAAATGCTTCGATTATCTGTAAGATTGTACTTTATTAGGCATTATGAATATACAGATGGTCTTATTATCCATATTGTTTTGGATGTCTAACACAGGTCATAACAACTGTGAGGAACTCAATAGTATAGCACATGTTGAGTGTGCACAAGTCCCTTGGTTCAATCCTTAGCTCCAAAAATACATATTTTACAGTAACACACACACAAACACATGCACAAACTGTTGGTAACTTTAAAAAAAAATATTCTCTCCAGTATACAGTGTTTCAAAAACAGGATTTGTTTTGTTTTGTTTTTCCCAGACAGGGTTTCTCTGTAGCTTTGGAGCCTGGCCTGGAACTAGCTCTTGTAGACCAGGCTGACCTTAAACTCACAGAGAACTGCCTGCCTCTGCCTCCAAGTGCTGGGATAAAAGGTGTGCACCACTACTGCCTGGCACAGATAGGTTTTTTTTTTAACAGTATAAACAGTTAGTGAAATAAAAAAGATAATCTTTGGCTACATTCTTTCACCATTCATCCAACATCTTGGACAAGTATTCACATTTGGGTCTGAATACCAAACAGAACACAAACAAAAATATATGGTTTAGATGCTAAGGAGCAGGCTGAGACTATATACTGTAAGGAATATATACATGTATATATCTTTCAATGTTATGAAATAGGAATTTGCTGTGTAGCATAGGTTGGCCTCAAACTCAACAGCCTTCTACCTCAGATGCCTGCTTGCTTTTGTTTTTTCACCAAATGCATTTACCCTAACAGTGGTAACCTAGATGGAAATTATTACTATCAATACCTGAATGGCTCTAATGCACAAAACAGCTCAAGATTCAGAATTTAGTGGTAGATGATACATGTGCCTCGCTGTAGATACTTCTTAAGCATCAGATTTAAAAAGCTCCTATCTAGAGACTGATTCTGTTCTACAGGCAAAGCTAAACAAGTTACACCTAGGCAAGTCACACTGCTCTAGTATAGAGTAGCTCTTTCAGCTTTAGGACATTGCAAAGTTCTCTGAAGCAGATTCCTGGGCATTTCTTGGAGGAACTGATTCAGAAGATGAGAGGGCTGGGTAAAAGCTGAATTAGAGTTTAGATCCCCACAGCCACATAAAAGCCACCTATAATCCCAGTACTTAGGAAGAAGAAACAGAGGATCCTCAGGAACTGGTCAGAATTGGCAAACTCCCGATCTAGTGAGTCCCTGTCTCAGTAATAAAGTGGAGAGGATTGACAAAGACACATGATGTCAAGTTTGGGCCTATGCCTACCCACATCATGCACCCACCCATGCCCACACCAAATAATTACTTAGTTAATAAAAGTAAGGATGGGTGAAATCTAAGAATCTGCACTTCTATAATAATGAGGTCTCAGGAAACCAGATGATGGTAGTTTATACATTAAACCATGAACAACTCTAATGTGAAAGGTGTCAGGACTGTGAGTTGGAAAATACTGGCTGGGAAGTGAGACTAGAGTGTTATTAGTAAACATGATTACCTTCTGGATACCTCCATGGACTGATGCGGGGGAAGACTGGGTTACCATCACCTGCTGAGGATGAAGATGCTGTGGTAGGCTATGGTGCTGCTGTGAAAGGTGACTCAGGGTGTGCTGCTGTTGCAGGAGGAGCTGTGCTGGGGACTGGAGTGCTGGTTGCTCATTGTTCTCTCTATGCCACAGGACTCGAATGAACCGATTGTTCAGCACTGCTTCTGTGCTTGAAATGGCTTTCCTGGCCTCCTCATTAGTAAGGTATTGGATGAGCGCTGCTTCTGGATCACCCTTAAAAGCAACCTTTAAAGAAAATAATATGAACAACTTAAACTTGGATAGTAATTAAATATGTGTGGTCCAGTACTATGAACTAAATTATGTGCCTCCAAATCTGTATGATGAAACCCTAGTCCTCAACAGAGAACAGGATTAGGGACAGATTCAGGTTACATGGAGTACTACAATTGTGACCGTAACTATTTTAGTTAAGGTAGCCTTATGAGAAGAGGAAGGGGTCTCCATGGCTCCTTTCCTTCCTCCTCCTCTCCTTCTATACTATATGAAGACAGTGAGAAACCAGGTGTCTACAAGCTAAGAAGGCATCCCTCTGAAGCAAATGAGTACAAGTAGCATTAGATCCCTAGAGTTACAGGCAGTTGTGAGCCACCCAATCAGGATGCTGGAAACCAAGCTCAGGTCCTCTGGAAGAGCAGTTCATGCTCTTTAATTGTCAAACTGTCTCTTCTACAATAGAACAAATTTCTATTGTTTGTTTATTAAGCCTGTGGTATCCAACATAAGTGTCTGAGAAAACTGTTTTACATAGCCACCCAGTTCTTTTTCTAAATGCCATAAAGAATAATGACAGAACTTTTAAGAGAAAAAGGACACAAATTTAAGGACATGAAATTTTAAACTAACATGTAAGTATACTCAATTAAATCATCACTTCTAATCACAAATTTATAAAATCAAACTTCCAACAAGAGGCTATCAAAAAATTATACTGTCACTACAATTGATCTGATCTTGGATAATATGTCAAAAATCACAGCTTCTTAGATAATAACATTATAATGGGAGGGAGTGGTTCATTTGTTCAGACCAAGACCTCTAAACAACAATAATAAAAACAACAGCAAACTAGTTCAGTTTTCAGGAAGGAGCTATAGAAAGAATCAAATGAATTCTCAAGAACAAATTCAACTAAATAATTCCATCATATACACATGCACTGGACATATAATAGAATACACTGATATATAATAACACATCACTTTGCAAAGATGTCAGAATTACCACTTACTCTAATCAAGAACTGCTGGTAATACTTTCCAAGGTTCACAGTACACATGCATTCTGTCACTGATAAAACTAATTTACCTGGATGTTAACTATGGTTCCAAATTTGCTGAAGTGTTCGTTGAGCTTGGTAATGTTGTTCAATTCCTGGGGGATTTTTTTCACTTCTAATTTTGTGTTTGTATACTGATTCTTCCGCAAGAACCCTGGTTTACTTTGATTGTTGTTCCCTTGCCTGAAACAAGCATTGATGAATCTTGGTTAATTCTCCCACCTTCCTCTCCCCCCATCCCCCTTCTCGGCTTTTTTGACACAGGGTTTCTCTGTATACCTCTGGCTATCCTAGAACTCGCTATGTACACCGAGCTGGCCCCAAACCCTGAGATTTGCCTGCTTTCTGCCTTTCAAGTGCTAGGACTAAAGATGAGCACCACCATTCCCAGCAAAGGTTAATGATAATTTTAACTACTTTATTAACAAATGAAACAATACAAGCATCAATTACATATTTCAAATAAGCCAAACCATCTTACTTTCCCAGCCAAGGCTTCTTTGTAAGTGGTCCTTCCAAACCACTAATAGCTCTCTTTCGACTCTCTGGTTCCAGGACTACTCTGGTGATGTTGCTATTAATTGAAACAGGAACTGGTGGTTCAGTCTGGATGACAATATTAGCAGCTGTTGAAAACAAAAATTTCCATTACTATATTTTGGGGAAACATCAAATGACTGGATTATTTAGTCTAAAACTAAAAAGCCCTGTGGGCAGCATTCATTTACTACCATTTTCTATTTTTGTTTTGTTTGAAGAAAAAGATCACTGATCTGCATCAGTTTTCCAAGGGCTGGTTTTAGGGGCATGCACAACTGTGTCTAGTTTACCACTTCCTTCTTAGAAATATCTATAAGCAAAAAGACCTACAAATGCCTCTACTCTTTACATTCAAAAAAATAAAATGCAAGCTTAAAACCTCAAAGGCAATCCAATGTGATGATTAACTCAAGCACAGATCATCAATGAATGAAAAAAGTTATTGGAAAAAGCAAGACATTTATTTTATATATGCTACCATAATTTTACTTACTTTTTTATAACATAAATATATAATAATTACTGTCTTTGACAAGGGATCAAACAGTACTAGAGATGTTATCTACCTCCTGTCATTATCCAACAAGATGTTCACCACATCATAAAGAATCAAAATTTTCTTCCTTTCTTGGTTTTTCGAGACAGGATTTCTCAGTAGCTATGGAGCCAGTCCTAGAACTTGCTCTGTAGACCAGGCTGGCCTCAAACTCACAGAGATCCACCTGCCTCTGCGTCCTGAGTGGTGGGATTAAAGGCATGTGCCACCACCGCCCGGTATGATTTTCTTATATGAAATATTACCATATTATTTTGTTTTCTTTTTTGTTTAATGATTTATTTTTATTTTATGTGTGCTGGTGTTTTGCCTACATGTACATCTATGTGAGGGTGCCGGATTCCCTAAAGAGTTGTGGGCTGCCATGTGAGTGCTGGGAATTGAATCCAGGTCCTCTGGAAGAGCAGCCAGTGTTCTTAACCTCTGAGCCATCTCTACAACCCTTGTTTTTGTTGTTTTGAGATTAGGTCTTATTCCGAAGCCCAGGCTGGCCTAGAATTCAAGTAATTCTCTGCCTCAGCCAGCTGAGCACTCACTAGGATTACAGACACCATGCCCAGCTATGTGTTTATATAGGACCCTTAGATATAAGTTAACATATTAGCGAGGAAGGGAAAAAACCCACATTATAAGTATATGCTTCTATTTAATCTTAGCTTGATTTGTGTGGCATCTTGAGACAGGGTCTGACTTTGTCACCCTGTTTGACACATAACTATGTAACCAGGCTGGCCTACACTCACAGAGATCTGTCTGTCTCTGCCTCCTGAGTGTTGGGATTAAAAGTGTGCGCCACCACAACTGTCATGGCTTGATTTTTTTAAAGGTTTATGTCTTAAAAACTTTGAAGCAGGTCCTGACAGATATAATTTTAGGGGTTTTGTTTTTAGACAGGGTCTATGTGGACCAGGCTGGCTTTGAACCTGCTATGTAGGTAAAGATAATCTTCAGCCCTGGTCCTCTTGTCTCCACACAGATAAAAAATATGTGCCACTCGGCCTGAGTATATAGCTGTAATCTTAAGGAGTAAATTGATAAAATGCTAACTTACTTACAGTGTTTAGGCTTGTAACATTAATGGTTTGAAGATACACCTCTCAAAATAGAAAATATACCTTTGATCAGTTCTTTGAGGGAAAGAGACCAGTCATCTCACCTTATATGTAAACTCTAGCACTGTGCCTAGCACACAGTTAAAATGTTTTGAAGTCCTATCCAAAAAAGCAACTAAAAAGTATTACTATTTTCTTTGTCTAAAAAGAAATTTATTCGGGCTGGAGAAATGGCTCAGTGGTTAAGAGCAATGGCTGCTCTTCCAGAGGTCCTCAGTTCAATTCAAAATAACTACATGATGGTTCACAATCATGTGTAATGAGACCTGGTGCCCTCTTCTGCCCTGCAGGCATACATGCTGACAGAACATTGCATACATAATAAATATATATATGTAACATGAGGACCTGCTTGTTGGGGTTTCTGTCCTGCCGGGTTCCCACAGTCATTAGGTCCCAAAGAATCACACGGAAGGTCTACATAAGTTATAAAACTGACTGACCCATTAGCTCAGGCTTCTTATTAACTCTTATAACTTATATTAGCCCATTATTCTAGTATATGTTAGCCACATGGCTCGGTACGTTTTTCAGCGGGGCGGGTCACATCTTCCTTCTTTGGTGTCTGGACAGGACTGCAGAGGAATGGGCTTCCTCCTTCCCAGAATTCTCCTGTTCTCATTGCCCCACTATTCTTCCTGTCTGGTTGTCCCGCTTATACTTCCTGCCTGGCTACTGGCCAATCAGTATTTATTTAAAACATAATTGACAGAATACAGAATTGTCCTGCACCATATATACACCATATATATACCATGTATACATATATATATATATGTGTGTGTTCTAACTATACCATTAAAATTTAGAAGTGAAATTATTATAAAACTATTGAGATGATTACAAAGCATCCTTAAAAAGTATAAGGAGTCTGATTTCCTCAAGTGAGACCAGAAACACAAAGGTATTAGCTACATTGATAAACTGCTGCATAATGTGTATCACCAGAAAAAGGTATTCTTACCTCTTGGATTTGCATCCATATCTCCAGATGTAAGGCCAATCAGGTTGGGACGCTGTGTCTGTGCTCTTGAAAAGAACTGTCTATACTGTGATCTGCCAGAACTGGTGATACTAGGAGCTTCAGGGTTATAACCATCAGGTTCATATGTATCTGAAAAAAAAGAAAAAAAAAATTAGAAAATCAGAAAGTGCTCGAATTATTCCCTTGTTACTAAAAATAAAAAGCTGTTCAAACTATGTGTTCTTCAAAAAATGTAATTCCATCAACCGCATACACTTCTCTTTTGAGTTCTATTGGACACTGCTTTTAGGAGAACAAGTAAACAATACTACTACTACTACTACTACTACTACTACTACTACTACTACTACTACTACAAGCATACAGACATTCAGATGCAAACAGTGTTTACTCTCAATTCATTCAGCAATGTCTATCCTGTATAATAATCACTTAATCTAATAACAATACATATTTTCATCATCAATTTTCATATACATGAACACATTATTCATTCAGATTGTTGAGTCGTGTCTCAATTTCTAGGTATTTCTGTAATCAACAAAAAATACTTTTTTTAGATAAAGAAATAATACTGGTTTCCTATCCAAAGCATATTTCAAATAAAAAGGCTAGATATTTATAATTATATTTCTCATACTTTTTCTGAAACAAAAATCATTTTGAAAATTCTAACTCCAAGTAACTATTTTATTAGTGTTAAAAGCAATTCTGAAAGGAATGACAGAAACCCCAAATGGCACATAACCTCTTCAGATTCTACATCAAATCAGAGTAAAACAGACTGAAGACACTGTTTCTCATGGTTATGATTCAGAAGCTGTGTATCTTCCCTTTTATTCCCGTAATGGAAAATGTATTTAATGATTCATATAAAGTTCAAGCTACAAGATCAATCTCATTCAGATCTTTACTAATGGTTGCCACTTACATGGTACACAATGTAAGCTCACAAATGATCTACTTGCTGGAGAGATAGCTCTGTGGTTAAGAGAACATTTTGCAGAAGACCCAAACTGGGTTCTCAGTACCCACATTTGGTTCACAACCACCAGTGAAAAACCCCATGTCCACAAGATCAAACACCCTCTTCTGGATGGGGTGGGCACCTGTACTTACATACACATACCCATACCCAGACTTATACACACACAGTTAAAAAATAGTAAAATAAGTGAGGTGTGGAAGCAACGCCTTTAATATCTACATTTGGGAGGCAGGCACAAGTGGATCTTTGCGAGTTTGAGGCCAGCCTGATCTACATGGCTAAGTTCCAAGCCAACAAGACTGATATAGTGAGACTGTCTCAAATAAAATAAAATAAACTCTTAAAACAAACAATCCCCCTTAGGAATTTCCGGATTTCTAAAAGTATGAATCTGCAGCCACTGTCTAAATAAGTTAAATCTCTCTCACCCTCTTAGAGCAAAGCTTGCCCTGAGTACTGTATTTCCCCCAACTTCCGGTTCTATGAGCATATTCTCCCTGCACAAAACACCAGCTTCAAGTTTAGAACAATTAAATGACACTGAGGAACAACCAACTGAGACATAGGCCACCAGAACTAAAACTGCTGGTCAATACTTCTTCGCATCCACATATTCCCTCACTTTCTTTCCTTCCACTTTTGAAGACAGTTCATGGGGTAGTATAGAGCATCAATAGATTAAAAATTGATTCTCTGTAACAAAATGATGAATGATTTTGAAAATTAGTCACCACTGAGGTCTGTAGTCCCTCCTCAGAGTAGAATGGCTAAGGAAAGTTAATAAATTACTGTAATAATGATGTTCCTATTACAGGATTTACACTCATTCTCAAGGCTTCTATTCAGCCTAAAGTTTCCTAATGAGACTTCCACAAGTCTCTCTCTGTCAGAGCATTCTTGGACTTCATACTGAATTTTGTCAGCTCCTGCTCTGAGTCCTTCCCCCTTTTTTTCCATGTACACACATGCATGTGAAGACAGAGGTCAATGCTCGGTGTTTTCCTCAATCCCTCACCATCTTATTTCCTGGGATAAAGTGTCTCATTGATATTTAACTACAGTGGCTGCCAACAAACCCCAGGAAGTTCTCTCAACTCAGCCTTTAGTGCCAGAATGATAGGCATATGTCATCATGCCCAGTTTTTATGTGGGTGCTGGAGATTCAAACTTAGTTCTTTACAGTTTGGGGGCAAGGATTATGCTGAATGATCCATGCCCTTAATTTTTTGTTTATTTAAGTCAACTAGACAGAATTATTACTTATCAAGAGAAACATGTGCTTTAATGGAGTATAGCTTAAAAGCAGATCCTATCTACTTATTAAATTTAAGTAAGTAAAATATCTGAGTAACAGTTTGAGGACAATATGTAAAATAACAAATTCCACAGATTCCACAGTTATGCTGTCCTGGCTAGTTTTACATCAACAAGCTAGAGTTATCTGAAAGGAGAGAACTTCAATTGAGAAAATGCCTCCTTAAGGTCCAGCTGTAAAGCATTTTTTTTTAATATTAGTGATTGATGGGGAGGACCCAGACCATTGTGGGTGGTACTACTATCCTTGGGCTGGTGGTCCTGGCTTCTATAAGCAAGCAGGGTGAGCAAGCCATGAGGAGCAAACCAGTAAGCAGCACTCCTCCATGGCCTCTACATCAGCTGCTGCCTCCAGGTTCCTACCCTGACTTCCTTTGACAATGAACTGTGATGTGGAACCATAAGCCAAATAAACCCTTTCCTCTCCAAGTTTTTTGGGTCATGGTGTTTCATCACAGCAATTGTAACCCTACCTAAGACACATGCCAACTCTAAAAATTAACAAAATAAATACTACTTCAACATTTAAGCAGATCAACAAAGTATGGTCCAAAGTTTTCAATTATTGTCCAGTAGGAACAGAAACTTTCCCACAGTTGAGGCTACATAAATGTTTGAACTTTACACAATCAAGTGACCTACCTAGTTTTATGACCACTGTGTACACAGAACCCCAATACATGTAATGGTTCTACAGTCAGATCAGGCATAGTAGCACACCTGCAAACCTAGAACAGCTGATTCCAAGTTCAAGGCTAACTTGGGCTATATAGTAACCCTCTTTTGCTTTTAAAAAGCCCTTTAGTTAGTTCTGAACTAACTAAAGGAAAAGTGAGAATCTAAAGGCAAAGTGAGGAAAATCGAATTTAAATAGAGAGACTAACAAGATACCAACAAAGTATAGCACAGATCTTCAAAACACATATCAATAGGGCGAAATAATTTTCAAAAAATATTACATTCATCATGATCAATCTATCTAAATGGTGCAGAAGGGAGAAACTATGTTTATCCACGAGCAGCAAGAAACCCGAACTTTAGTTTTATTTCAGAAATATTATCCTCGTTTTTCTTGTAATATACAAGTAATTAACTAGAAAATACTCAAGCAGATACCATCTTCCTATCTACCTTAAGGAAGATGTGACTGTTACCAAGGCACTGAATGCAAATATACAGGACAACAAAGATGACAGACACACATAGAGGGCCTAATCATCAACAACCACTAAGGACAAACCATAGAAGCAGAGAAACAGAGAAAACTCTACCCAAGACCTTAAAGGGAACTTCAGACAGGTCAGAGTCCCAGGTCATCTTATATGTTAGGCTGACCAGTTTAAGGTATAAAAGATCAGTGAGGTGGATGGCCATCTGAAGCAAAGCTTACCTGGGACCAGAGGGGTGGGGCTGGAGACTGAGGTATGATACCCAATGGAGGATCCCATGAGGTTTCGAGGTGGCACCAAACGAGCTGCCAACAGAGGAGGCGGTGTCCCCAACTGAAGTCGCTCAGATGCAGCAGCACCATGTTCACGAGAATACATGGGCTGTCCTACAGAGGAAAGAATAGGAGGGCAGCTGGGATTGAAAGTCACAAGCTTGCTTTTCTGAGGCAGTGATGTACTTCCTGAGACTGTGAGCCAAGAACAGAGAAATTACAACAACAGAACAGTAGTGAGAAAGACATTATTGAGATTCTAACTCAAGAAAGCACAGACATACAACTGGCTCAGATGCCTCAAGGTACAAAGAAGCTAGCATTGTGCAATCTGCCTTTTAGAATATTCTCTTTCTCTCTCCTCTCTCTTGAAAGAGAAGGTTTGCTTGCCTCAAAGTTACTATATAGCTGAGGCTAACATTGAACTCCTGATCCTATTGCCTCCACAGCCCAAGCTCTGAAAATGCGGGTATACAACACCACACCTAGCTTTCTATTCTTTTGAACCATAAATGGAGTAAATGTATGCTATTTTTATCTAAAGATGAACAATGAACCAATCAAGTTACAGAAAGGCACCCTGAGCTATAGTTCACAAAGAATGTGATATTCAATGAGCTGTGCAGACATAATGGTTGTCATGCACATGCCCCTCTAATCACAAAAATGGCAACTCTGCACAAAATATACTCCCATATCTAAAAGCAGGAAAAGAATAGTAAGAAATACAAAACAAACTACCATACCCATAGCCTCACAAAGAATATGTTCACTAGAAGAAAATTCAAAAGGTAGTGAAAATTTGTTAATCACCAAAGCGGATAATAAGAAAAAAAATGAAGAAAAATGCAAACAGACCAAATATAGATATAGTAAATGACTTTGGCTTTTAGGCGCCATGTTTCAAAATAAAGTACACAGAGGGACACAAACACACACACATGTATGTATATATACAGACATAAATTCTAGACAACAGGATTGGAAAAATCCAAAGTATCACAGAGTAAAACCTTCCTTTAGTTTCTATTTAGTACCATTCCCTGATAGCAACATATGAAACATAAATTTGTAAGATTTAGTTAATATTTTATACCACAAAGTCAGACATTCACTGTAACATAAGACATAATGAAGCAAGGTTAGAAGATTTTTAATATGTGATTAAAGTCTTTACAAGTTGTACAGTTCCTTTAGATTTTTAACACATGCAGGTAAGACAGACCCCAACGCAATCACTTGATTTTATAGTAAAAAGACGCTAACATCTCCCATCTTCTCTGTCCACAGGCATGGAGAAAAGGAGATGACAAACCTCACTGTAAAGCCAATGATGGAACTACATATTGAGCACCAGTCCTTTCAAGATTTGTTTTAAAAGAATGAATCACTACATTTCAACAGCAACTCAATATATCCTCAATCATCTGAAAATAGTCCTAATCATGTCCTACAGCAGAATTCTCTTTGACAAATAATCAAGAGGCACAATGCTCAAGAGAAAACAAAAGAAATGTAATGCCAATCTGTATGATGGCTTTAAATGTATGATTCAGCACAAATTGGCCTAGTATATGTAACTAGTAACTAGACTAAAGGGCAAGCTTGTACAATCTCTACTGTTAAAATCACAGAAAGCACGCAATTCAAACATTACGAAAGGAGGCTGTGAGTTGGTTAGATGCATGCCTGGTGTCTATGGAAGCCAGAAGAAGGTGTGCATACTCTGGAGTGGGTACTCAAAGAATATCAGTGTTCTTAATCAAGAAGCCATCTCTCCAGCCTCTTAAATTTCCCAATACACAAATATTAAAATCAACTAAATAGAAATTGAAAAATCTATTACTAAAAATTATTATATTCTCCAATTTTTATGTATGTGTTTTATGTTTACATGTTCCTGTGAATGTACATGTGTGCATGGTGTGTGTGATGGGGGGATCCAGAGGACAACCTTGGGTGTCAGTCCTTACTTTTTCACCTTGTTTATTAGTACAGGGTCTTATGCTATGCTCCAGCTGTTCTCAAGAGTCTAGTGAATTGCCTCTCTTCTTACTGTAGGAGCACATGCTGCTTGAATTGTGCTACCACATCTGGCTTTACCTGTTCAGGTAGTCTGAACTCCAGTTTTCATAATTGTACAGTTAGTACTTTATTCATTTGAGCCACCTCCCCAGGCATCTCCAATTTTCAGTTTTTTTTACACGTGATTCCCACTGTAATCCAATGTACTAATAATGATTCAATCACAGAATTTATCACAGCTATTTGTGTGTGTGCAAATGTGTGTCAGTTAACTTACACTGGATTTCTCTTCCTATTCTATGTATGGGTCTTGAGAATCAAACTTAAGTCACCAGGCCTGGAGACAGGCACTTCATCTTTACCCATTAAGCCATCTCATCCGGTCCCTGAAATTGTGTTTTAAATGCTTAGATGTTTATCAGACACCATCTCTGAGAGTTTTACTTTTTTTCTATAAACTGTGTGTGTTGTACATGTTCATGAGGGTACATGCATATGAAGTCAAGAAGTTGACACCAATGTCTTTCTATATTACTTTGCTTTCTACCTTTTTCCTTTTGAAAAATGAGATGGGGTCTCATGTATGTCTAGTTGGCTGCCAATGTACTATATAAATGAGGATGGCCTTGATTTCCTGATTCTTGTGCCTTTACTTCACAAGTACAGAGATTACAGGCATGTGCCACCATTTCTGGTTTTATGTGGTACTGAGCCTGCAGCCCAGAGCTTCATGCACTATAGATAAGCATTCTACCAACTGAGCTACATCCCCGTCCTGCCTCTTATTTTTGAGACAGGGTCTTTCACTGAACCTGTAATGAGTTCCAAGAATATGGCCATCTATCTCCTCCCCTGCAGCACTAGAGCTCCAGGCACTCACTGCTGACTCAGACATGGTACCAGGGACCCAAATCCTCAGGCTTGCACAAATCTTACTTCACTAAACTGTCTTCCCTGTTCCTCCCTATATATTTAAGAATCAAATTATAGGCTTTTAAGAAAGGAAGAAATTTTACAAAGTTGCTTTAATGACACAATTGTGACTTATCATATATATGGTTTTTCGAGACAGGGTTTCTTTCTGTGGCTTTGGTGCCTGTCCTGGAACTAGCTCTTGTAGACCAGGCTGGCCTCAAACTCACAGAGACCTGCCTGCCTCTGCCTCCACCTCCCAAGTCCTGGGATTAAAGGCATGCACCACCACTGCCCAGCTCAATATTAACATTTTATTTGCCAATCAATTCTCTTTATAAACACCGATACAGCATCTAAGACTATAAAGTAGTAAACCAGAAATATCAATGCAAAATTATCACATTTACTAGTTCTATAACAAAAATGGTAATTATTAAAAGGACTGCTTTTATTCTTAGATTTTTATCTTTTGTGTATTAAATTTTGGGGGTTTTGTTTTGTTTGAGACATGGTTTCTCTGGGTAGCCCTGGCTGTCTTGAAACTCACTCTGTAGACCAGGCTGGCCTGAAACTCAGAGAACCACCTGCCTCTGCCTCCTGAGTGCTGGGATTAAAAAAGGAGTGCAACATCACCACCTGGCTTAAAATGTATTTTTAAGATTATAATGATACTAGATATTTTCCTATGCAGTCCTCTATTCTGACAAA
The DNA here is from genome assembly GCA_004026605.1 of Ondatra zibethicus. Lineage (NCBI taxonomy): Eukaryota > Metazoa > Chordata > Mammalia > Rodentia > Cricetidae > Ondatra > Ondatra zibethicus. Next base: position 74,545 of record PVIU01005113.1, read on the forward strand.
GAAGCTGACAATTGTATTTGTCCTAATAGTCTTAGGACTGGAAAAAAATGTTTGGAATTTTGTTCTAAAATATCATACTCTTTCTTTTAAAGACATGAGCGAAAAGTCACCTGAAATCTGTTACCTTACACATCTTCACTCCCTAGCATCTACCACAATGCTAAGCACTGAACAAATATTTTATGAATTAATGAATATTAATTAAGCTAGGTCACTGGGATTACTGGCAACTGCGAAATTTTAAAAAATTAATGGCACCTGAGTATGGTGTTATAATTCCAGAACTTAGGAGGTAGGAGCAAGTAGATCTCTGAGTTCAAGGACAGTTTAGTCTGCATAGTGAGTTCCAAAAGAGCCAGGGATATGTAGAAAAACCCTGTCTCAATAACACCAAGCAGAATATTTACTGTGTATGTCACAATGTACAATTTGGTATAACAACAAATGAATAACTGCCAGATTTTTTTTAAAGTAGAATTTTTACTATGACTCAACACTAAATTTGACAATATAAAAATATGCCATAGACTGCAATAAATCCAGGTTTTCATGTTTTTAAGTACAAAGGTCACTTTTAACTGTTAAGAGCTGACTAAAAGAAATGCTAAAGAGTTAACCGGCGCACTGGTCACTACTGAAGCTGGAAAAAAGGTACAGGGCCCTTTGCTATACTGCACATACCTGAGGTCATTATAATATTCTCTTCATTTTTATGTCTATTTGCTATTCCCCATAAGTAAAAACACTGATAGCAACAACAAAACAAAGTTGTACTGTTAAGAAGTTAAAAATCAGGAGACCACAAGAAAAATCAGAAGACCAGGAGAAAATGTCAGATAAATTTCTGATTTATATTCATAAATGAAAAATCAAACAGACCTATATTTAAGTACGCACTACTATGAAACAAATGCTTGCATATTAAGTAAGAATGTGAAACAGGAGATGAGTATTTCTCAACTACTTAGACTTGAACCTTGAAGCAGAAGAGAAAGCACTCTGCATCAGGAAAAAAGAAAAGGCAAGTTGAGTCACAGCAGGAGCATGGTCACTACTCAAGTTGGCAGACAATGGAAAAAGATTAGGGAAGAAGTAAATCACAGCAGGAGTCTCTGACGATTCATTAACTAACCAATGAAGAGATGTCATGACGAAGCCTGAGGGGTATTCACTCAACATTATGTGCTATACCTTGGTAAAGGGGACTAAACAAGCATAATGGTATCCAAGGATCCAAATGTGCAGCAAGCCAAATGTGAATAAAAAGAGAGGTTCTGGTGGAAATATAGTGAAGGAAAAACTTCAAAGGAAAAAGGATCTTGATGAACTAGATTTTTTAAAAAGCAAAGCAAGGTTGGTGCTTCCTTGCATGCTAGAGACCCATGTTCAAGCCTACTATCATTTATGAGGGGTGGGGTAGCAATGTGTCAGTCATATGACAATGTCAACGTGAGTGGCTGGATATTGTACCCAACGACAAAGACAACAGTAAAGGCCGAGATTTAAGTATAGGTTTTATTCTTAGAGGTTGAAATCTGACAAGAAAATAGTAACTAAATAGAATATAATTAATCCTTTACAGGTTACTAGATGCCAAAGACATGTTAGATGCCTTACAGGAATATAAATTCATTTTTCTTCAAAGAAGAAATGATGAAGTAACATTAGTTTCACTTCGGAAAAGGAAACTGAAGTACAAAAGTGAATTAACTTGGCCTACATGAAGATGAGAGAAAAAGAGAGAAGCACCAGGATCTTAAACTAGGCCCAACTACTTTATGTGCTTGCCTCTGCAACATGGAAGAAATGAGGAAACGTTTCCAAGGTAAAGCAAATTTATAAGCATAGATATACAAAAAAAAAAACCAACAACAACAAAAAAAAACAAAAACAAAAACATACCATCACTTCTGCAAAGGAAAGCTCATAATCTTTCCAATGTAAAACAACCACTTTTTTGATTACTTTTGGTTTTTTGAGACAGTGGTTTGAGTCACCCATGGCAACCTCATACTTGCTATGTGGCTGAGATTGGCCATGAACTCTTGATCCTCCTGCCTCTACCTCCCAAGTGCTGGGATTTACAGGAGTACACCATCGCCTGGCTTAATTAACTTTTAAAATATATTTCTAAAAAACACCTTTAAAAATTACATATATGTATGTGATACATATATCAAGCCAGGTTGGCTAATCCCAGCACTCAGGAAGCAAAGGCAGGCGGATCTCTGAGTTCGAGGCCAGTCTGGTCTAGAGGACCAGTTCTAAGACAGTCAGGACTACACAGAGAAATCTTGTCTTGAAAAAACAAACAAACAAACAAACAAAATCAACCAGGCACTTCATTTTTAAAAAGGTATAAAATCAAAGGAATACTTTAAAATTAAACACGAATGTTTAAAATGTGCTAAAACACTAATTTATGTGTTTTCTATCTTCACTTCAGCTATTAGACATATTCAACTGATTCTTGTACACTTCTTAGAAGACAGGCGACATGTTTTAGACATTAGCAAAAGTGCAACGCTGTGACTGAAGCAGTCATTATGAAGAGACTCTATACTGCCAGTGTACAGCAGCAGAGGGCTCCTTGCTTCTCCCCACCCAGCACACAAAACTAAAATACAGCCATGACATAGTTGCTTTGTGCTTGCTATGCATCCCACAATAATAAGCTTTCTTCTCCACCGCCTTGAGACAGGGTTTCTCTGTGTAACAGCACTGACTGTCCTAGAACTCCTACATAGACTGGACTGGCCTTGAACTCAGAGATCCACCTGCCTCTGCCTCCCAAGTGCTGGGATTAAAGATGTGTGCCATCACTGCCCAGCAAGAATAGTAATTTTGGTGTATCACACAGTGCCACAATACATGTGTGAAGATCAGAGGACAACTTGAAAAGCGTCCCTTTTCTCCTTCCACCATGTAGGACCCAGGGATCAAACTCAGGTTCTGAGGTTTGGTGGCAAATGCCTTTATCCACCATCTTGACAACCCATCAAAAACACATTTTGGGTCAGTCTATCTCCCTCCAAGTCCCCAGACTGCCCTAGACATCATGTGGACACCAGATCAGGTAGAAATGACACCACAGAGCTGCAGCCAAAAACGCAAGACCCTAGCCTTGAACCAGAATTGCATGACTGGATGGGAAGCTACATTCAAAGCAGCTCATGGTAAGATTCTGGAATTGTACATGGCCCAATCTGGACTGCCATCCTTTACAGGCTGCATCCCTTGAAGCAACACACAAGAGTCTTCATCAGAACACAGAAAGACACGCTGCCCCGTCCTACTAGGCCCAAAAGCCATAACTGCAGGTGACACTCCACTTACTGTCCATCATCTTTCATATGTATGAAAAACTGATGTGTTTAATTAAAAAAAAAAAAAAAACTAAGAATTTCTTGAAGTGACATTTACTTACTTTCTGATACTGTATAAAGGAGGTTCTGGGGTAAAGGAGGAGGTAGTCTTGCTCCCACTGGTGCAAGATTGGGCACTGCACTTGTCCCAGGCTGGTCACGGCTGTTTATTAAGCTTGACTGTGAAATGGGAGGTCCTACAGAATACAAAAAAAGTAACAAGTACATGATAAATAATTACTAGTAAGAGCATGATACTAATACTAATTTATTCAAACTTAACAATCCTGATGACAGTCTTAGTTTTCTTTAACATGAGGGGCCTGCTAGTTGTGGTTTCCATCCTGCCCAGTTCCCACAACCAGCAAGTCCCAAAGAAATACACAGAGAGTCTATATTAATGATAAACTGATTGGCCCATTAGCTCAGGCTTCTTATTAGCTCTTGTAGCTTATATTAACCCATTATTCTTATCTACGTTAGCCACATGGCTCAGCGGGGCAGGTCACATCCTGCTTCTTCGGTGGTCTGGGCAGGAGTGGGGGGGAATGGTCTTCCTCCTTCTCAGCATTCTCCTGTTCTCATCGCTCCACTTCTACTTCCTGTCTGGTTGTCACACCTATACATCCTGGCTAATGGTCAATCAGCGTTTATTTAATCATGATTGACAGAATACAGGCAATTCTCCAGCACCAGTTCTCCAACATGCAAAGCTTATCACAAATGAAGGAAAGCAGGACGAGGTGTCACTGCAGGCAGACATGAGGATGGTAGAAAGGATTTAAGGAACAGTAGATGGCTTAAGCATAAGTGGGCAATAAACATACTTATGAATCTGCAGTTGTGAATACAATGGAAAAAGATAGTGAGGCTGGGCCATGGTCGCTTGCACCTTTAATTCCAGCACTTGAGAGGCACAGGCAAGCAGACCTCTGTGAGCTCAAGGCCAGTCTGGTCTACACTGGAGTTCCAGGCTAGCCAGGATTATACAAAGATTCTGTCACCAAAAAAAATAAAAATTAAAAAAAAAAATTTTAAAAAGTGAAGGGCTAGGTTGGAGATATAGTTCAGATGATGGAGTGCTTGCTTAGCATGAACAAAACTTTGATTTGGATCCCAGCATAATGACATGTGTCTGCAATTGCAAGTGGAGGCAGATCAGAAGTTCAAGATCCCCATTTCTAAAATAGGGGATTAAGAATCGTAAAGATGTATGTAGCTCAGTAGCCATGTGCTGTGGGACAACGGTCTTTTATCCTGTCACTTGTATTATTTTTAATAAAATTCTGATTGGCCAGTAGCCAGACAGGAAGTAGAGACAGGGCAAAGAGAATGCTGGGAAGAGGGAGCGCAGTCTGCAGTTGTGACCCAGACGCAGAAGAAGCAAGATGTGACGGCATGGCCGAATACAGTACTGAGCCATGTGGCTAACACAGACAAGAATTATGGACTAATATAAGTTATAAGAGTTAATAGAAGCCTGAGATACTAGGCCAATCAGTTTATAATTAATGTAGACCTCTGTGTGATTTCTTTGGGACTTAACGACTGCGGGATCCGCACAACAGAAAGCTCAGCCAACAGCCATGTCTGGTGTTGCCTGGCATTTGCAAGACCCTGAGTTCAACTGCCAGTACCCCAATAACAAATTAAATTTAAAATAGGTAAATAAAGAGAAAAGCTTAAGAAGAGAATAAAATCACTTCAACACATATTGTAGAAGTAATGTGTTTTCTTTCTAAGCTTTAATCATATGCTATATTTTCATATTACTTTTTAACATTGACTTAATTAACTTACATGTATGAATTTTTTGCCCATGTATGTACATCATATAAAGTTGTACCTGGTGCTTGTAGAGGGCATCAGATCCCCTGGAACTAGATATGAATGGTTGTGAGTTATCATGTGGGTGCTGGGAATTGAACCCAGGTCTTCAGGAAGAGCAACAACTGCTCTTAACTGCTAAGCTATCTCTTGACCCCCTTCAATCAATATTTAGTATTCATAGTTGCTAAGTTACGAGTTGGAAATCAATGGTAAAGTGCTTGCCTAGTGTACTGGTTAATTCTTTCAACTTCACACAAGCTAATGACTGGGAAGAGAGACCCTCAAATGGAGAACTGCCTCCACCATACTGGTCTGTGGGCATGTCTATGGAAAGTTTCCTGATTGTTCATTGAGTAGGAGGTCCCCACCCACTGTTGGTCTTAGGATGTATAAGAAATGTAGCTAAATGGGCCAGTATGGAGCATTCCTTCTTTGTCTCTGCTACAGTTCTGCCTTGGCTCCCCTCACTGATGGACTGATTGTAAGCTCTATACTGAAACAAACCCTTTTTACTCCCAAACCCCAGTTTCAGTCACTATTTTATCAAAGCAACAGAAAGAAAACTAGGACACAAAGTACAAGTAGAACCCTGTGAGGTGCAATCCCCAGGACCACCACTCCCAAAAAGCAAAGCTTGGAAAAAAAAAACAACTATTAAATCCTTTTATATTATTAGCAACTTTTAAAATTTTATTGTGTGTGTACTCAGATATGTAAGCTCACAGAATACACGTGGAGGTCAAAGGACAAGCTGAGGGAGTTGGTTCTCTCCTTCAACCACATGGATACCAAGGATGAAATTCAGGCCATCAAGGTAGCAAGCTCCTTGATCTGCTGAGCCACTTCATGGCACATTTTATGATTATTGTTGTTGTTGTTATTTTTATTATTATTAATGAAGGGGAGGTTAGCCATAGCATGCATGAGGTGGTCAGAAGACAAATCTATGGAGTCAGTTCTTTGCTATTTTTATGTGTGTTCTGAACTTGGATATCCAGGTTTATACAGCAAGTACCTCACCTGCTGAGTCATCCTGCCAGTCCTTTCTTACCCTTTCATGTGTTGTATACTTTACTACAGGGAAGCTTAGTGATGGGCACATGTTAGGATTGTGCTAAATTATTTTTCTCAACTGTTTTGGTTATAGCTTTGATGCTGGGGAAAAAAATCAGGTCCTCACATAGTCAAGCACTATAGTACTGAGCTATACCACAGCCCTAAAATAAAGTGCTTTAAAAAAAAAAAGAAAGAAAGAAAATAGTGCTGGGGATAAAGCTCAGAGGCTGATAATTTGCCCAGAATGCATGAAGCTCTGGTTCAATCTCAAGAACTGGGAGAAGAAAAAGAGAACCAGATGATGCAGGCCTGGAATCTCAGTTACATAGAAGGTTACACACAACAAGAAGATCTCAAGTTCAAAGCCTGCCTGGACTACAACTACTTCAAAGCCAGTCTGGACAGCTTAGTGAGACCCTGATGAAAGGGGCTGAGGCTAAACCTGAGTGGGAGTGCTTGCGCAGGCATATGTGAAGTCCTACGTTCTATCCCCAGTACCAGGAGCAGACAAATACTCCTTAAATTAAATGACAATAATTTTTAAGATAATAATTTGCTACTCTTTAATAATGCAATGTTAAATTTCTGTAAGTAGATATTTTCTTAGACCTTTACATGTACGTAAATAATTCAGTAAGTTTTTCCAATTGAATTTTAAAAATTTAGTCTTATCCCTATTCTTGCTATAGTCATAACCTTACCTCGATTATCTGCTCAGATTCCAAAGTACTGGGTAACCACGCCCATAGCAACCACTAATACTTCTTATGTTTGTGTGGGAGGCATTAAGGTATACACACAACCATGCATGTATACAGAGGTCAGAGAATGGTATCAAACCACCTTTTTCCCTCTAGACTCTCTCACTAAACCCACAGCTAGGCTGACAGACAACAACCCCAGCAATCTTCCTGTCTCTACCGTACCCCCTCAGAGATGAATTACAGGTACAGAGCCACATCTAGCTTTTAATGTCAACACATTAAAAGGGGATTTTGAACTCAGATCCTCATGTTTATACAACGAGTACTCTTACTGACTAAGCCATCTTCCCAGGCACTTAAATGGTCATTTTTAAACATTTCTTATTCTTGATTTGGGTGGATACAATAAATGTCTATTTAAAAAAACAAAACACAAAAAGTCTTTTTCAGTAAAGAAAGCCACATGGAAATACACAAGTTAAGATGACATGGCATTTAGAATTTACTCCCACAAAAACAAATCAAGTCAAATCTAGTGATGGTGGTGCACGCCTATAATCCCAGCACTTGGGAGACAGAGGCAGGCGGATCTCATATGAGTTCAAGGCCATACTGGTCCACAAAGTGAGTTCCAGGACAGCCAGGACTGTTACACAAAGAACCCTGTCTCAAAAAAATGAAAAGAAACAAACAGACAAAAAAACCAATTCAACCCAAAACACTATAATGAGAATTAATCAAAGTTGACTGAATAGGTAATCACTGAGGGCAATTAGACAAATACTGCCTAAATTAATATTCATCCTCTAAAGAGTCTATAATAAAATCTCATTATTTTAATGTTCTTGAAGAGATTTTCTTTAAATACTAAGAAAAATCCACAAACCTCCCAGCATATTTCTTTGCTAACATCTTAAGATACTAACAAGGTTTTGTCTCCAGGTCAACACAAGGTAGGCTACTACAGACAATGGGCACACTGCAGGTATAGAAAAGAATGGCAGAAAGTAAGAACATCTTAACTATGAAAGTATATTTTACATTCCATTACTGTTTTTCAAGCATTTTAATAGTTAGCAAAGGGGATGAGGTTCTTCTAAATACAACTCATCGAAAAAAAAAAAAAAAAAAACCACAAGATTCAACCAACACATACTTACTTGGTATGGGAAGCACAACAGAAGGTGGAGGCTGACCATGTCCTTGAGGAACAGGAAGTCTCATACTATGGCCAGGGCCTGGGCCTGGGCCGGGACCAGGACCAGGGCCAGGACCAGGGCCTGGGCCTGGACCTGGCATTGGAGGCATTAACATTCCGGGAGGTGGTGGAGGAGGAAGCCCAGGAGGAGGGGGTGGGAAAGGAATCATACTTGGCAGAGCAACTTCATCAACAACTAGAGGATCATTTCCATGATCAAACTGACAAAGGTCACCAAGTACACAAAATCCTCTTTCTGTAAGAATTAAAATTAAAGAAACAAAAACAAAAACCTTATTACGATCTACTTAGAGTTCAAAGAATAAAACAAATTCCAGAAAACTCAACATCCTAATTTACATTGTAGTTTTTTTCTAAGATGTGGAACTATCTCTTTAGGGCTCGCCTGTTAGTGACCATACAACCTTGAGTAGAGGCAAGTACAGTCTGTGTTCTCTATGAGATTATGATGTATTGAAATTTTACAACAGCAGGGTCACACAGGATACTAAGTAGCTACTATAGATTAACCAAGTTGCTAAATTTTTATAAAAAACAAGTGTAGTAGTGACTCCTGTACTCCTAGCACTCTAGAGGCTGAGGCAGGAGGATTGCAAGTTTGAGGCCAGCCTGAGTTAGTGAGGCAAGTCTGGGCTACATAATAAGACACTCATTTTAAAAGAAAGGTTTTGGTTTTTTTTAATAATAAAAACTAGATAGTTTACTAAATATCCATTTATCAAAGGTTTGATAGAAAGGAATAAAAGTCTTGAACTAATAATTCATTTCCATGATCTATTTCATAGTATTATTTTAAAGTGACCATTCTTGCTTTATATATGGCTTAAATTAAAAATACTCAAGTAGATAGAAGAAATGACTTATAATGTTCTAGATATAATAAAATAATTATAGTTGGCAATTGTTTTCAAATAGTTGGTAGAGAAGATCATGCATGTTCCCAACATCAAGAAATGTTTGAGGTTATAAACATGCTAGTTACCCTGATTTGATTACTATATACAGTATACGTGTGCTGAAATCTTGTTGTATGCTATAACTATGTATAGTATTCATCAATTTAAACAAGATTTTAACATTAAATTTCTATTAGGCAATGTATACAAGGCTATTTATTGTAGAACTGCTTATAACTGAAAATGCTGGAAAGGACCTAAGTGCATATTTATGATAAATGGGTTAAACATATTTTCATACATATAGAATACTATGTAAGAGCCTCAAGAACAATGAAGGAAGTTCTTTACATGTCAGTATGGAGTTATTTTCAAGAAACTGTCAGTGAAGACACATTACATAATTGCTTATTCACATAAACAAATTAAGGCAAATTGCTGACGAGCACCCATGCGTATCTGCAACACTTGCTTTCCTAGCTGGGAACAGCACATACAAAAGAGAAGGCAATCTTTACCATCATAATCTCTGCAGCGCCTCTTTGGTGGTGGGTTTCTACCAAAAGAATTGGAAGAGCTATGATTGTTATAGTAATTAGACCAGCTCTCGGTTGTGTTTTCAGAATGGTGAGCAGGTGCAATCACAGTGACAGTGCTGGGAATAGACTGTGCCCCAGAGGAGTACTGCTCAGAAGAGTTTGCAGGAGGAGCAGACACAGGCACATAGGAGCTCTCCAGGTCATTTCTTTCACTCTTAAACTTTGATCTTTCCCTGTGCTCTGTTTTAGAGAGAGAAAGAAAACAAAAGAGGTCATATATTTACATATTTAAACTACACTTCTTCTCTCAGATCAACAACGCTGAAAACATTAGCCTACACTTACTGAAAGATCCACACCCTAAGCACATTCACTAGTAGCATATTGTAAAAGCAGGAACACTGCCGCCTCGGCATATCTCAACAGACTTGTGAAAACAGGTTTTACACTATCACCAACAAGGGCACTGAAAGAAGATAGGTCAGTTTTCCCACTGGCATTTTAGTATTTTTCTTTTTATAAACATTGGACAACCTCATAGCAAGTCAATTCAATTACTTTCAGGGAAAACAAACAAAACAAAAGACAACCTTTTTATACTCAAGTGCTGTTGTCACTAACTAAAATGACATTTGTATCAATTATAAAAACAATTTAAATCTTGATATATATACTATAATAACTTAGGAATAACTTTAAAAAACTGCCTTAATTCCAAGGGTATACAAGATTAGCGCTGTCTTTGTAAGAGATCAATATCCAGCTTTTGGAGACAACTCCAGTTTTCCCATTTCTCCCACCTCTGTCAAGTAAGCTTTCAGGGCTGTCGCCTACTCACCAACACTCCTGTTTGGATCTCGGTCTTTGCTGCGGCCCCTGCTGCGGCTCCTACTCCGACTCAAGCCTCGGCTCTTACTCCGGCTCTTGCTCCTGCCCCTTCTCCAGTCATACTTCTCACGATACAGCTCGTTCCGCTCGTAGTACCGCTCATAGTCTCTCCACTTGCCATCTTCTCTTTTCTTCTCACGTGTCCTATAATACACAGATATAAAAGCCATATGTAGACTCTAGCAATGAGATTTGTGCGCAAGTCCAGAGAATAAAATACTCTCTTTAAGTCACCACAATTCATAATGTCTATTTTAGAATGCCTCAAGACTACCACTAATTCTTCTAACCATTATTTAAAGGGAGAAGGGCTTTCCACTTCAAGTACACAGGGTAGGGAGAAATGAAAAAGAAGAGGTGAACCCAAGGTATGAGGGAAAGTGGGGGAGAAGACAGAAATCAGAAGGACAAAGAGGAGAAGGCTCAAAACAAGTCTTCCTAAACAAAGACCACCTTGTGAGCAAAGGTGAACATTTGCCAAACGATACCTCTTTTGGCATATGCTAGCATGAATAATTTTAATACAGAGCACCCCTAAACAAATGGAACATTTCATTATAATTCTCTGAGGGGACTGCTCCCACCCCTGCACTCTTGGGAAAAGCAAATAATGACTGTTTTTCAGACACAGAAGCTAAGACAACAGCAAAAGACAGAATGAAAAGAAGGCAACACTCTTATCCTTGTTGCTTTAGAGGGCATTGGGACAAAGACCATAAATGCTATGCAACTAACTTTGCATACTGAAATGACTGTCATAGCTTACTATTCAGAGACAAATACAAACCTTCGCTCACTGGATTCTGAACGACTCTTCTGGGGACTAGGATATTTCTTCTTTCTCCCATCTCGTTCTTCTTCTGCTGGCTCTTGAAATACCTGTGAGATTTGTTAAAAAAATAAGATCAGCTCCTTGCTGAGCAATGGTTGCATACACCTTTAATCCCAGCACTCAGAAGGCACAGGCAGGCAGATACTTGCGAGTTCTAGGCCAGCCTATTATACAGAGTGAGTTCCAGGACAGCCAGAGATATACAGAGAAACCTGTCTCAAAAACCCCCGTCCCAAAAGAGATCAGTTTCTCTATAAATTACAAAACTCAGATAAATGATAAATCTTTCTAGTATAAGAAAGGGCATAAATATACTGAATGCTGTGGTCTGACTGTGGCCCCACACACTTGTAATTCCAATAACTGAGAGGTAAAGGTGGGGCATCCCAAGACCCTGTCTCAAAACAAACAAAAGAAAACCCACCCGTCCCCTCAAAAACAAAGATAAACACTCAAGTTATATCGTTTATTGACAGATCATTACATACGTACTTAACATTCTGTTTTAAGCCATTTCCAAAACAAAAAAAAAGTAAAAAGCAGGCTCACATTAATTCAAAACATGGTATGTTGACTGGCTGTGGTGGTACAATCACATGATTGAGACAAAAAGATTATTATGTTTAAGGCCAACCTGGCCTATAGCAAGGCCCTGTCTCAAAAAAAAAAGTCAGGTCTGGTAGCTCATACTTGTCACCTCCACATTTGACAGGGTTGAGGCAGAAAGACTGCCAATAAGGTTAAGGCTAGCCTATCAATATAATGAGTTCCCACCCTCCAGGGCTAAATAACAAGGCTTTTACATTTTTATTTTTTAAAAAAAATAGTAATATGTATTTTTTTAAAAGCAGCATGCCAACTTTGATGTTGACTTAGAATAGATAACTGTATATTATAAGAAGAAAATAAGCATGTCATTCTTTAAACCGAGACAGGATAACTAGCAATCATTAAGGACCATACAATACAATAGTTTATATCTTCTTAATTTCAAACAACAATAAAACTGGGAATTGTGGTGCACACCCTTTAATCCCAGCACTGGGGAGAGAAGGGCTGGCGGATCTCTGTGTATTTGAGGCTGGCCTGGTTTACATATCAAGATCCAAAACAGCCAGGACTAAAAGAAACCCTCAAAAAACCAAAAATATAAAATAAACAAAAATTAATTAATAAAGTTTGGGCTGTGGTAGTTGGGCAAGCCTTAACCCCAGCATCTGGGAGGCAGAGCCAGACAGAGAGAGCTCTTTGAGCTTGAAGCCAGCCCAGTCTATCTAGCAAGACTCTGTCTCAAAATCAGAATAAATAAGTTAGTTTGGGCCAGGTATGGTAAACATGCAAAAGCAATCCTATTGAGCATTTTGTAGACTAAGACAGAAGAATCATGAATTCAAGGCAACTTTGGATATCATAAGACCCTCAAAACTAAAACAAACAAACAAAACAAAACAAAAAAGGGGGGGGGGAGCCTTGGGCCTAGCTCAGTAGCAGAATGCCTGCAAAGCAAGCACAGACTTTGGGTTTGTGATTCTCAGCACCACATACAAATGAATCAAATTTTTAAGAACTAAACTAATTTCCAGATAATGGAGAAGCTTCTTACTTATTAATATCAAAATCAGAAAACGAGTGAATGGACCAGAAGGAAACAATTTAATAAAATGCAGACAGCATAATAACGGCAGCTATAATATGGCAGGCATATGGCAGCAGAGACTATACACATTCATCCAACTGGATCCAAAAGTCCATTCCCTCTAGCAATTTACAAGGAACATAAATGATACATTAATCCACCGAGAAGCAACAAGCTGAATCTAGATAATAAAAACCCCACAGAACAAATTGTGCTTCTTCACAAATTAAAATCTTGGGAAAGTTTGGTAAAAAGGAACAAATGTTGTGTGCAGCATAAACTACAGCACACATCTTCTATTGTTTTTCAGCACCAGGATGAGCTGTGTCAATGGTCCAAATTCTCTTGCCTGGTTCCCCTGTGGCCAATAATCTAATTATAAATACAACTGGCAGTATAATGCAGCTGAGGCTCAAGAAGTTAAGATGACTAGTCCTGAGATTTGTTTCAGACCAAGTCATTCACTGTAAAAGCAGCAACTGAGCAGATCAAGAATTAAACCTTTACATTTACGTGTGGCTGTATGAACTATTGTTTATACCAGTAATCACAATTATATCTTAGGAACAAGAAATACCAGACAACCGCCAATCAGGAGAGCTCCAGATATAAGTTCATATTACCCATTTTTTTCAGTTTTCAAAATTAGGATTTATTACAAAGATAGTCCAAATGGAACTTTGTAATGATTTTTTAAACTCTTAAGACAAAATAGAATTTTTAAAGAAGATTTATTTTTGTGTGAGTTCCTGCATATAAGAATACGTCTCATATGAGTGGATGGTATCTAGAGAGGTAGAAGGTTCCCTAGAGCTGGAGTTGCAGGTGTTTGTACCATCTAATGTGGGAGTTAGGAAGCTTATGAAGAATGCTCTATCAACTGAGCCCTCATCTCTTCAACTCCAAGTGAGTATCACTTTTGTTAATATTCAAATCAATTGTCACTGAAACAGATTCTCCTAAGTCAGTGAATACCTGCTCTGATTATAGAAAAAGGCTACCTGTCATTAAAAAAAAGTTATAAAACATTTAACCTATAACAAATATCATAAATTATACACTATAAAGCACCAAAGAAAAATTTTTGTACTATATGCAAGGAAGATCTCCATTTTTCCTGCTTGAAAAGACATACCAAAAACCTCACTAGCCTACTTTTTAAAGACTTTATGAGCCAGGCTCAGCAGTATACACCTTGAAGCCTAGCATTTGGGACGTAGAGGCAGACAAATCAGGAGTTCAAGACATGCATGAGACCCTGCCTCAAAAAAATGTAAGATTTTTGGAGAGATTGCTCAGTGGTTAAAAGCACTGGTTATTCTTCCAGAGAACGTGGGTTCAATTCAGAGCACTCACATGGCAACTCAAACCACCTGTAACTCCAGGCCCAGAGGACCCAACACCCTCTTCTTGCCTCTGAGGAAATATATTCACTATATTCATATAGTATACCACACACATGTAGGCAGAATACCCAAACACATAAAATAATTTAAAAAGTATACATAAACAAAAAGAAAGTATGGAGCACTATGTAAGAACAAAGTAAGTGATAATGGTCTCAGTTGATCTTAATTTAAAACAGTCACATTTTGTCAGATCAGTTCAATTATAAAGTATTTGATTAATAGCACTGGCTGCTCTTCCAAAGGACCAGAGTTTGATTCTCAGAGTTTGATCATCAGATTTGATGGCTAACAACTGTCTTTAACTCAAGTTTCAAGGGCGCCAATGCTCTCTTTAGGCACTGCAAACACATGATATAGACATACATGGAGGCAAAATACCCATACGCAAAACAAAAATAAATCTCAAAAAATGTTTAAAGTGAAACAACACACAAATCCCAGAATGAATTCCATACAAAAGGAAAAGAACAGACTATAAGTAAGGAACCCTGCTGGGTAAACTAATAAAACTGAAAAAGTACATGACATGATAATTAAATATATTGAAACTGATAATGGTGCTATATTATCCTAAAGCATGTGTGTGTACACACATGAGTGTATAAATGTAGAGGCTAAAAGTCTATGTCTGGTATCTTCCTCTATGACTCCCCACCTTATTCTTTGATACAGGTTCTCTCTAAACCTGGAGCTCACTGGTACCACCAGACTGGTACCCAACAAGCCCCAGGCATCCTCCAGGTTACTGGTGTTACAGGCATAACAGGTAGGGTTTTGTATAAGGGTTCTAGGGGGGGCAGAATCTAACTGGCCCCCATGTTTACAGAGCACTTTACCAACTAAACAATCTCTCCAGCTTTTTATTGAGACATGATGTGATGTATCCCTTGTTTCATCCTATTTATTGTCCTTAAATTCACTATATAGCCAAGGAAGACAATGAACTTCTGATTTCTCTGCCCCTGCCATGCAAATGCTGGGATTACAAGCATGTGCACCATTACATCTGATTTAATATGTTACTAGTGTTCAAACACAAATCTTTGTAGGTATTTGATGCAGGTAGGTATTTGATCTGTATGTTGTAAATATGTTATATTACCATTGGTTAATAAAGAAGCTGTTTCAGCCAATAGCTTAGCAGAGTAAAAACCAGATGGGAAATCCGAACAGAGATATAGAGAGAGAGTAGGCAAAGTCAAGGAGACACCCACGTAGCTGGTGGAGACAGACGCCAGAATGTTACCAGTAGGCCACCTTGTGGTGATACACAGATGAATAGAAATGGGTTAATTTAAGATGTAAGAGCTAGCTAGGAGCATGCCTAGTGTTGTAATTAATACAGTTTTTGTGTGATTATTCGGGTCTGGGCAGCTAGGAAATGAACGAGTAATCTCTGTTTACAGGTGTTTGACCAGCACTCTACAAAAACTAAGCTTAATCTCCAGCTCCCTAAAAAAGTATTATTCCTAGAAATTGCAAAGAGATAAAGGGCCATGGTTTATGAGAGCAATGACTTTAAAAAAAAATGTGGTGTGGGCATATAATCAAAGTATATGGGGCAAATCCTCAATAACACATTTAAGCAGGCATCATGAATGCTGTGGGTGCTACCTGGATAATTCTGATGTAAATTTACATTTATAAATAAAAGATTTTTAAGCCATTCATTCCATTTGTAGAATAAAGTAAATTTTAAAAGTTGGAAAATGGGAGTCAGAGAGATAGTTCAGCAATTAAGAGCTGCTTTTGCATAGGACCCAGGTTCAGTTCCCAGCACTCATATGGCAGCTCACAACTACTATAATTCTAGTTCCAGGAGATCCATCTTAGTTAGGGTTACTATTGCTGTAATGAAACACCATGACCAAAAGCAACTTGGGGAGGAAAATGTTTACTTGGCTTACACTTCCACATCATTATATATCAATGAAGAAAGACAGGGTAGGAACCTAGAGATAGGAATGGATGCACAGGCTATGGTGGAGTGCTGTTTACTAGCTTGTTCAACATGGGTTTTCTCAGTCTGCTTTCTTATAGAATTTAGGACCACATCCCAGGGGTGGTAACCACCCCACAATGGGCTGGGTCCTCCCCAACCATCGCTAATTAAGAAAATGTCCTATAGGCTTGTCTACAGCTGAATTATTATTTTTTTTTTCAAGACAGGGGTTCTCTCTTTAGCTTTGGAGCCTATTCTGGCACTTGTCTGTAGACCAGTCTGGCCTCAAACTCACAGAGATCCACCTGCCAAATGCTAGGAGTAGAGGTGTGTACCACCAATGTCCACCCAGTGGCGGATCTACAGCTGGATTTTATAGAGCCATTTTTCTTTTATTTATTTATTT
The DNA here is from genome assembly GCA_004026605.1 of Ondatra zibethicus. Lineage (NCBI taxonomy): Eukaryota > Metazoa > Chordata > Mammalia > Rodentia > Cricetidae > Ondatra > Ondatra zibethicus. Next base: position 91,267 of record PVIU01005113.1, read on the forward strand.
ATTTTTTGATTTTCGAGACAGGGTTTCTCTGTAGTTTTTGGTGCCTGTCCTGGAACTAGCATAGAGCCATTTTTCGATTAAGGTTCCGACCTCACTAGTGACTCTAGCCTGTGTCAGGTTGACAGTAAACTAGCTAGCACAGTATCGATCCAACATCCCCTTTTAGCTTTCATAGTCACCAATCATGCACATGGTGCAGACAGATACATAAAACAAAAATAAATCATTTTTTAGATTTATTTTATGTGTACAAATGTTTTGCTTGCTTATATATCTGTATATCATGTATGTCCTGAAACTGGAGTTCTAGATGACTGTGAACTGCTATGTTTGTGGTGGGAATCAAATCCAAGGTTCTCTACAAGAAAGTGCTTTTAACCACTAAGCCAACTTTACAGCTGATAAAAATAAAAAATAATATTTATTTAACAAGTTGGAAGATATTTCTGTTCCTGGTACTGGACTAAAGACTACCTATATTTGTACATAAAAATCTCTTTTCCAGTTGGGTGGTAGTAATGCATGCCTTTAATCCCAGCACTCTAGAGGTAAAGGCAAGAGGATCTTTGAGGTCCCCTTCAACACAGACGACTAAAAGTTTAGTTTAAATAAAGATGTATGTGCTGGGAGTGCAGGTCAGAATGTGTTTTCGTGGCATATCTAAGGCCCTCGTTCAGTTCCCAGCACAGGGTATGGTAACATATGTAAATGATACCATTCTGGAGGTGAATGCAAAAGAAGCAAAAGTTCAAAGTTATCCTAGGCCACTCAGTGAGTTTGAGACCAGCCTGGGATATATGAGACCCCATCTCAAAAAATATTTTTTTTAAACTTATCCTACAACCAGGTGGTAGTGGAACACACCTTTAGTCCCAACACTGGATCTCTGAGGTCGAGGCCAGTCTGGTCTCCATAGCAAGTTCCAGGACAAACAGAGCTACACAGAGAAACCCTATCTCAAAAAATAAACAAACAAACCTCTTTTCTACATTCTTATCAAATATTGTTTGGTTTATATAGAAAAGGAAATATAAATGAAAGCTATGATGTTTCTTTATTGATTCAAGCAAGCAATTAGGTTGGTTTCTTTTTAAAATTATGTGGTGGGGGTGAGTACATGCACATGAGTGCAGGTGCCCACAGAGGCCAAAGGCATTACATGCCCTGCAGCTGGAGTCACATGGTTCTAAGCCACCACCAGAAGTACGTGCTTGGAACAAACTCATGACCTCTGCAAGAGCAATATGCTCTATTAACCTCTTAACTACTGAGCCATCTTTCTAGCCCATTAGCTCAGTATCTTTAATCATGTTTGTATACTTTAACAATATTTCTGTTTATTTTTCTAATGTTAACAGTGTAGTTAAAAGAATAAATCATTTCTCTGTATATATGACAGTATATTGTCTAATGATTAATCTTGGAAGTTTCACTAATACTTTCATGTAAGCCTCTGTATGTAACCAAATTTTCCTCTTTTAGAAACCACTGGATTTCTCTGAAGGCTGAAGAAATAGCTCTACAGTTAATAGTGCTTGCTGTTTGATCACAAGGACCTGAGATCAGATGCCGGCACCCACATGAATGTGGCATCCTGTTCACATCTGAAACCCAGCACTGAAAAGCAAATTATTAGGGCTTGCTGGTTTGTAGCCTAGCTAAGAAAATCCACCTCTAGGTGTAGGGAGAAACCATGCCTGAAAAAAAAAAAAAAATTCAGGATGGGCATGGTCTCTATAAGTTCAAGGTCAGCCAGGCTACATAGTAAGACCAGACCCTGTCTTAAAAAATAAAAATAAAAATAATTTCTACTTGAGAATCCTGGTAACAGAATATAAGAAGTGTGTGTATGTATTACCTCTTCTTTAATTTCTTCTTTTTCTTGGACTAGTGGCTTTGGCTCAGGTTTAACTGGTTCCAATGGCGGAAGGTAGTTTTTAGTATAAAGACTTTCAAATAGCTTGTCCACAAAACCTGAAGTCTCTAAAGAGAAAAAATATTTAAATGTTATACAAACAAAAATGCAAAGTTTAAACACTGTTGCCAATGCTTCTAGATAAACAAGGGATCTTCAAAGCTGCTGTCAGGCTTTTAAAACCAAGACTTACCTTAAAGGAACAGACATCCTCACTTGTAGAGGTTTTGTTTCTTTTTAAATCCTTCAAACATAATTGCATGTGTGCAAATGAATTAAGTGTATGATTTTGTTGCTTAAGAACAAAAGATTAGAAACAAAGTTTCTATAAGCAAGAGACTAACAAATTATCAAATAAGCGATTTCAAAATTTCTCTTGACCTATTAAGAATATCAGATCTAAAGAAATAAACTAATACTTAGTGTGTTTATCTGTTCAAAGAAACCGAAATGACAAACTGTGTACTTTGGTGGGAAAGAAGCCTATGTAGAATAGGAAGAAGTAATCTCATAGTATAACCTTACGTGTTGGATAGATTGCACTACCTACTCAAAGACCTAATTAGATAGGTTTGAATGGGTTGAAATCAGTATCTATATTTGACTTAACTCCATGTTCTGGCCTATTTGAAACTTCCTCAGACAAACAGAATGAGAGAAATAGTTTTGCTGAAAACACAAATATAAAAATATTTCTAGTATTACTCTAGTTAATGTAACTTTCATTGGTCTTGTCCTAAGGAACACCTAAAGGGGTACTGCTCAGTGGCAGAGGGCTTGCCCTGATGGTTCAATTCCCAACCCAAGGGAGTGTTGGGTATTTCAAAGGCATCACATGGGTTCCGCTGATACCACAATTATTATGTATTTTACATTTCTAAAATGCCAACTACTTTTATCTCAGAAAAGCATCTTCAGACAAACTCCTTTATAATACTAACTTTATAAGTGAACTTCTTTTTTCAAAATGGCAAAACTTTTAGCTGAAGTAGAACATGGTTCATACTTCTAATACTATAATCAAGAGGCTTGTTGAAAGAATCACCTGCCTAGACTACTTAATGAGTTTCAGGGCAGCCTATACTAGAATGATATCCCCACAAAAGGATAAATAAATAAATAACACAACCCAGGGGATAGACAGATGGCTCAGCAATTAAGGGAGCTTGTTTGGTGCTCTTACAGAAGACTCAGGTTTAGTTCCAGAAACCCCATGGCAGCTCATAACCACCCATAACTGAGTTCCAAGGGACCTGGTGACCTCTAGTGGCCTCCACAGGTACCGGGAAGGCACACAATACACTGATATATGTGTAAGCAAAACACTCATTCGTATAAAACAAAAATAATTTTTAAAAAATTAAAAATAGGGGCTGGAGAGATGGCTCAGCGGTTAAGAGCATTGCCTGCTCTTCCAAAGGTCTTGAGTTCAATTCCCAGCAACCACATGGTGGCTCACAACCATCTGTAATGAGATCTGGTGCCCTCTTCTGGCCTTCAGGGATACACACAGACAGAATATTGTATACATAATAAATAAATAAATATTTTTTGAAAAAATTAAAAATATAGTTGGAGATGTAGTTGAGTGCTCACTATGTAGAAAATCCTGGGTTTAATCAACAGTAAGCCAAGCTTAGTGGTTCATGCCTGCAATCAGAGGTATTTCAGAGGTAGAAGCAAGAACAGGAGTTCACAAAAGTCTAAGGTCATCTTCCAATACATGACAAGTTCCAATACATGACCCTGTGCTATATGAGTCCCTATCAACAAAGAAAGAAACACATATGAAAAAAATAAAACTGTTAACTCTTGTTGACTGTAACATATAACTTTAAGGTAATAAATTAAGACTCTTCAAAACCTTTTATAAACAACTTTCTTCATACTCTTGTATTTTCACACCTTTTGTTAATTTGAAAGACAGTTCAATATGGATGGATGGGTGGTTGGATGGATAGATGGATAGATAGATGGATAGCCTGCTGACCTAACTCCAATCTCCATGACCCACATTGTAGGAGAGAAACCACTCCTGAAAGTTGTCCTCTGACCTCCAAATGCATGCTATGGCACATATACACACACACAATAAATAAATGAATGCAATTTTTCAAAATCTACATACCAAATGATGTTGGTTTCAAGAAAAGAAAAAGCAAATAAAGAAAAGGCAGATAAACTGGGAAATATATAGGGTGTTACAAGTGCCAGGAAAAGAATAAGGCACTTGGGCATGGTGGTACCTGCCTTTAATCCCAGTACTCAGGGGACACAAGGCAAGCAGATGTTATGAATTTAAAGTCAGCCAGAGATACATAGTGAGAGCCTTTCTTAAAAAGGGAATAAAGCAGGCTAAAGATGGAGAGATGGCTCAGAGGTTAAGAGCACTGGCTGCTCTTCCAGAGGTCCTTAGTTCAATTCCCAGCAACCACGCGGTGGCTCACAACCATTTATGAGATCTGCTGCTCTCTGGCATGCAGGTGTACATGCAGACAGAACACTATATATAATAAATAAAATCTAAAAAAGGGGGGGAATAAAGCAGCACTGAGAGGAGGTAAGGGTAACTGGAATATGGGATGGCCACATTATACAAACTACACTGGGGAAAGCTGTCAAGATGACATTTGAAGAAATCAAAAGAACATGAGAAAGAATCTTCCAGGCAAACAAAAAACATGGCCATGGGCTCTGAGTAAGGACACACTCACTGACATTCAAAGACAGAGAGGTGGACAGTGTGGTGTAGAGGACAATTGGGTAGGGGTGGGATGGGGCAGGAACTATCAAGGAAACAGCAAGAAAAACTTCCTGCAAGCTCTGTTTGGTTGGAGGATGCTGGTAAAAAGATAGGACACCTGAGAGTCTCATGTAGCCCAAGCTATGAAGTAAAGGACAACTGATCTTCTGATCCTCCTGCTTCCAACTCCCAAGTGTTGAGTCATAGGCAAGTACCACATGTCCAGCTGAAGATGGGAAGTTAAAGGTACAAAGAGAAGAGAATCATACTCAGTCTTCTTGGATCACAAGATGCCACAGCCAAGAGAGAAAGAACATTGGGTTCTCTGTATTAACAGCAAGAGTATGTAGCTTCCGGGATGGGGAGATAGTTCTTATACAAGTGTAAGAACCTGAATTTGAACCCAGAATCCATGCTATGGTGACACTTATTTGCAGCCACAGTACTGGAGAAGGAAGATTTCTGGGGGGGCTTGCTGGTCAGCCAACCTAGGCAAGTTTCAGACCAATGATACAAACTCAAAAAAACAAGATGGAAGGTTCCTGAGAAATGACACCAGAGTTGACCTCTTTTTCACCACAAGTACTTATGTGCACCCGCTGCACATGCATGATTATAAATACTAGAAATATATATGCATGGGTGTGCGCACACACAAAAGCACTAGAAAGCAACTTCAGTAGCCTTAAATAGTTAGCCCTCAATCATCAACTAAATACTGCCAAAACCTGCAAAAAATCTACCAGGTATTAGAGCCACTGTCTCAATACAGGAAAGAAACGACAGGAAGAACCTGTCCTTTCTAAACACATAACAAATAAGTAAGCATTCTGAATGGGCATATTAAAGTATTGAAAGGACCCTTACTACTTTACTTTAAAGTGTCTTACGTCATAGACACATACAGTAAAATTAGAATGATACAGAGATTAACATGGCACCTTGCAAGGAAGGACTACACACAAATTCCCAAGTGTTTTTCCCCCTAAGCTCATACATTCATGAAGTTTGGTTGTGTTGCTTCTGTTCTGTTTCAGACAGTGTCTTACTCTGTACAAGTGACCTGAAATTCTGTACATAAGCCCAGGTTGGCCTAAACCCACAATTCTCCTGTCTCAATCTCCCAACTGTTGGGATTACAGGCATGCACCACCAGCCCTGGCTGCTTTCAGATAGTTTTAAATTAGAAATATTTACCTAAAATACTTAAAGGCCCACAAAAATTACCTTTTTGTAAAAAGACGTCAAGTTGATCAGCACAAAAGGCTTTCAATTCCTTCTCAGGTTTGTCCTTCTTGACCAGTGCTACAACATAGTTGGCTAGGGCTGAAGGGTCAGCATCACATCTAGTTAGACAAAGAGAAAATTAAAATTGTAAGACATTGGTTGTAAATAGTGATGTTATTAATGAAATTACCCCATTTTAGAAAATCAAAAATTTAAAGTGACTTCAAACACAGGCAGCTATTGTAACAAGCAGTATATATGTACTCTAAGTGAGATTTTCCTTTTCTGTTTATTTGTTTTAATAATTACTTTGCCTACTGTTTCCAAGGTTCTAGTAGGAACAAGAACATTGAATCAGGACATTTATTTGCTTTCTCGGAAGCAACAGGGAAAGAGTAACCCCTAAACTGCTGGCACCAATAACACCCCCAGTTTCATGTGACCAGTGAGAAAAAAACAAGGAAGAGAAAGTGATGGACAGATTATTCCTCTTCTCAGAGTACCTTATCCTAGAGCCACAGGGACCAACATCCCAAATCAGCTTTTCAACCTACTACTAACCTCACAGCCTGTTCTTTAGTCATTACTGGTTAGCTTGCTTCACAGCTGCAAGCAAAAGAAAGCTCCAAGAGCTAAAAACAAGTATACAAGTGCTTGAAAGGTGGCAGAAAGAACCTTCATTTGCTTTGATACTCGAAATACCTCCTATGCCAGAGATCACATGATGCTGGCTTGCTGATTCCTGACCAATCTGTCAGACGTAATATTTGATCTATGTCATATCAAACTAAAAGTTTACATGTTGTAATATATATATATACACACACATATAAAATCAATTACATATGTATGTATTTTAAAAATAGACTAGATTTCCTAATACATGCATATTTAAGTAACACATATCCTATGTGGCCTCAAAGTTATTTGGGTTTTTTGTTTGTTTTATTTCTGAAAAATGGATTTCACTCATCTGGAATTTTATGTATGGCCTCAAATCCTTCTGCTTCTGCCTGCTAGAAATGGAGGTGTGTGCTACCATGCCTTGTTCTTACTAAAGTAAAATGAACATTCAGGATGATAGTAAATTAAGTCATCGTATAAGCAAAGTAATCAAATTCTTATAAATGATATTCAATACAATCTTGTTCGACAATTCTTAGACTTCCTTTGTCAAACAGAAAGCTTAGACATTTCAACTTATGACTGTCAATCACATTTCCCAACAAAATTAGTAAGTACCTCTACTTCAGAAATGATGGTTCAAACCTGTAGTTCCAGAATTTGGGAGACCAGGGCAGGAAGATCACATTGAGTTCAGGGACACACTGGGCCAAGCAAACTATCTTAAAACAAATAAGCAACTAAACAAAAGCCTACAGATTAGTAAAAGAGCAAAACTTTTCTTCATTGCCAATATTGTCTTAAGGAAGGGTGATTCTTTAAAGCCATACACCTAGGGACTGGGAAAGTCCTTACAGCACAGCACGAGGACCTGACTTCGGATCCCTAGCACACACCTATGTTGGAGGTGACAGTGTGCCTGTAATCCGAGCAGGCCAATCAGCAAATTTCAGCAAGAGATGAGGTAAAGAGGGAAAGAGGAAGAACACCTGATGTTGATCTCTGGCTTCCACATACACACACTCAGAGAGAGAGAGACCATGCACCTAATTCTAGAGAGAGACAGAGACAAACAGACTATGCACCTAACTCTAAAAAAGAAAAATATATTCAATGTCAATTTTATAAAACACAGAGCTAATTTACAAAATCAGAAGCAAAGGTCAAAGTGTACTAAGAATGAATATGTATTATTATTTGCATATTACAATAACACAAAATTTAAAAAGAAAGTCAGCTAGACAGTGGTGGTGCAAGCTTTAATCCCAGCACTTCGAAAGCAGAGGCCAACCTGGTCTACAGAGCTAGTTCCAGGACACCCTGTCTCAAAAAAACGAAAGGAAGGAAGGTAAGCTCATAGGGTTTCTATTGCTGTGATGAAACACCATATCCACAACCAGCAAGCTGTGAAGGAAAGGGTTTATTTGGCTTATACTTCCATATTGCTCTGTTCATTATTGAATAAAGTCAGAACAGGAACTCAAACAGGGTAAGACCCTGGAAGCAACAGCTGATGCATAAGTCATGAGGAGCAGCTCTTACTGGCTTGTTCCCCGTGGCTTGCTCAGCCTTTCTTATAAAACCCAGGACCACCAGCCCAGAGATGGCACCACCCACCATGGGCTGGGCCCTCCACCAATGACCACTGATAGAGAAAATGCCTTACTGCTGGACCTCATGGAGGATTTCTCTACTGAGGCTTCTTCCCCTCTGATGACTCCAGTTCGTATCAAGTTGACACAAATCAGCCAACACTGATACTCTTCTTGTTTAAATATTTACGTGTGTGTGTGTGTGTGTGTACACGTACATGCATACCTGTGGGGAAAAGAGGACAACTTGTGGAAATCGGTTCTCTCCCTCCCAACACACAGGCTCTAGGGACTGAACTCAGGTTAAGAGGCTTGGTGCATCTTTACCTGCTAAGCCATCTTACCAGTCATGGATAAGGATAGTCTCTAACACAGATAAAAAGGATACAGAAAAATAAATAAGGGACTAAAGAAATGGTTAAGTGATTAAGAATATGTATTTCTCAAGCTGGGTGGTGGTGGTACACACCTTTAACCCTAGCAGAGGCAGGCAGATCTCTGTGAGTTTGAGGCCAGCATGGTCTACAAAGCTAGCACAAAGAAACCCTGTCTCAAAAAACAAAGACAAAACAAAACAAAAAGAATATGTATTTCTCTTATAGAGGACCTGGGTTTGATTCCCAACACCCACATGGTAGTCGCTACTGCAACTCTAGTTCCAGAGTATTCAACTCCTATTTCTGGTCTCTGCAGGTACCACAAGATGCGCACGCACACATACACACACATATGTACACGCAAAACTCATAAGCGTAAAATATTTAAGTAAACAAATGTGGCAGAAAATGGCAACATTATTTTATTTCTGGTATTATCAAAAAATCTTGTCTCAATACTTGACAAGCATAATTCTGAGTAAGAGAATACGAAGCCCAGTCTGGTGGCTTACACCTTTAATCTAGGGGCCAGTAGATGTTTGTGAGTTCAATACCAGCCTGGTCTACATAGTGAGTTCTAGGACAACCAGGGCTATTTAGAGACCCTGCTCAAAAGACAAAACAAATCAAAAAAGAATATGAAGTTTCTAGTCAGAAACAGGTAAAACATCCAGTTACTGGGTTAAACAAACCCAAGTACCTTTACATAATTTAGTATTCAGACTAAAAGACAAATACAGAATTGAGCAGTTTTTGATGAAACACATTTTAGGGAGATTGAAACAAGTTATCAATATGTAGCCCATGCTAGTCTGGATCTCAGAATGTATCCCAAGCTGGCCTCAAACTTGTAGCTGACCTCCTGTTTCACTACTAGGTTTATAGGCATGTACCATATACCTCCTTTTAGATCTAAGAAAACACATTTCAATGTAATAATGCTAAAAATTAAGATGAATAGTTAAAATAAAAGAGTAGAAGACTCTAGGAAAGGTGATCACAGTTTAAACAGTTGTTTAATGTAAATAAATAACTGCTACTAATTGGTAGACTCATACACTGAATACAAATACATGCTACATTCAAAGGAATAAGAAGAGCATTCAAATCTATTATCTCCCAATATGTGCCAATAAAGTAGACTATCAAGGAAATCATCAGTCTGAAACACTAAGTCACATTACGTAAAAGATGAAAGAAACAAAGACATTTGGGGGTCTTGTGCTGAAACTATTCAGACCTTTCTGAAGTCTTACTCATCCCTTCAACACAGCAACTCCTACTACATAACACAATACTACAATAACACAATAGCATGGTACGATACTTAAGCTAGTAGTAGCCCAAGAGAATTTCCAGAACTGTATCACAGAAACAGCCTAAGACCCTTGATATACAAAGTCATCCCTGTCCTACTAAAATGATTTTCCCTTCCCGTATCCATGAGTAGTATGCAACAACAGTACACAAAGCCTTTAGCTACTTTCACAGAACCAAGTTCATATATTCTGCTTGACTACTGATACAGTACAGCTTAGAAAGAAATTTTAAAATTTTTTGCATCTATAACTACACTAAACATGTATATTTCCCAGCAAAAAATGGGTGTCTGTTAAAAAGGTTACAAAAGTTCCTAATATATATCTTAGACTATTACACTGGACTGGAAATGGTGGCACATGTTCCAGCGCTCTGTAGGTGGAGGCAGGACAGGAGTACAAGATCAGAGGTCAAATTCAGTTTAGCTATAAGAAACATTGTTTCAGGGCTGGAGAGATGGCTCAGTGGTTAAGAGCATTGCCTGCTCTTCCAAAGGTCCTGAGTTCAATTCCCAGCAACCACATGGTGGCTCACAACCATCTGTAATGAAGTCTGGTGCTCTCTTCTGGCCTTCAGGCATACACACAGACAGAATATTGTATACATAATAAATAAATAAAAATATTTAAAAAAAAAATAAACATTGTTTCAAAAAACAAACAACCATCATTCCAGAAGCAAAAGAGAGGCAGAAAGATGAAGAGGCAAAGGCAAAGGAAAGTGAGGTGGGGCAGAGGAGAAAGAGAAGAAGTGGGGAGAGACAGGGGAGAGAGGGAAAGATGAAGAAGCAGAGAAGGGGAGAGGCAGAGAAGAGAGGGAGAGATGGAAAGGCAGAGGAGAGGCGGAGGGGGGTAAGAGGAGTCAAGAGGCAGAAACAGGTGGATCTCTGAGTTACAGGCCAGCCTGGCCTACATAGTGAGTTCCAAGCCAGCGTGGCCTACATAGTGAGTTCCAAGCCAATTAAGGTTATATAGAAGAACTTTCCTAAAAACAACAAACAAACCGAATAAATTAATTAAAAAAAACCTAACACTAAAATTGCAAATCTGCAAGACAACTAAATGCTCCACTCAAGAGAAGGGCTAAGTGAGATGGTTCAGTGGGTAAGAGCCTTTGATGCCAAGTTTGATGAGCTGACTTCAATGCCCATACATATAACACACATACACACACATACATACAATGTACACACACAAATAAGATTAATTTTTAAATGTTTTAAAAGATTAGGCAGAGGGCTGGAGGGATGGCTCAGAGGTTAAGAGCACCGGCTGCTCTTCCAGAGGTCCTGAGTTCAATTCCCAGCAACCACATGGTGGCTCACAACCATCTATAATAAGATCTGGTGCCTCTTCTGGTTTGTATATGTTAACAGAACATTGTATGCATAATAAATAAATAAATATTTAAAAAAAATAAAAAAATAAAAGATTAGGCAGAGAACCCTCCTTGGGAAGTAAAACTAGGCTGTAACTACATGCAAGTAAAATATATTTCATATCACAAATACTTTTCTAACATATATCTGCAAGACAATATGTTACAAGTCTCAACCAGTAGTTACCTTTAACTGCAATAACAATCAACAAAAGAAAATTTTCAAAAACTGTGTTACCAATATGAGGACTCATTAAAATTCACATCCTATACAATATAAGATATTTTTAATAATCTTTAAGTCATCTTAGAAAGCAGATCAGTTACACAATAGACCTGTTGGTGTGGACCTGAAGTCCCAGCTATCTGAGAGGCTGAGGCAGAGGGATTATAATTTCAAGGCCTTCCTGGAATACAGAGTGAAAAACCTAGGCAACTTAGTGAAACCCTATCTCAAAATAAAACTAAAAAGTTGGGGATATAGCTCAGTGGTGATGACCTAAGTTCAAATCCCCAGCATTATAAAAGAAAAGGGAGAAAGAAAGAAATCAGAATTTTTACTAGAAAAGGCTAACAAAAATACTGACCTACAAACATCTACAAAGCCCCCAAATTTCAATTCTTTTCTCTTTTGATGAATTCTCCTTGTAGACATTACTATCTGTACAGCTAAGTCACCAACTTCAGATTTCAGACATATGCTAATCCCAGATGAAAAAGTAAAGGTCCTACCTTTGATACTACTAAAAAGCCATTACATTTTTTGCTTCAGGAAGAAGACAAAAGTCTAGTAGACCTCCTTCCACTTAGGCAAAATCTACATTTTTGTTAACATGGGCCTGATTTTAGCTTCTTAGTGTGATCTCTGTTTCAGAGATAAGACCACTAATAAATAAAGTGTTAATGAATCATAGGGAAAAGGCCGCTTACTCCTAATGTGTATTAACAGTCACCAATAATCATATTTACTAAAAATTAGACAGAAGAAACAAACGTAAACACTGAAAAGACTTAAAAAAATCTGTTTATTATAGAGACAACATTATCTCTAACCAAATAGTAATAATAGTCAGGGAAACCACTTTTTCTATCAGAGATATAGGAAATACTAGGCATGCACAGTGACGGCTATAAAAGTAATGCACAAATATGAAAATGCTTTCCCGATGTAATGCCAATTAGAAATTAAGCTAGAAAATTTCACAGTGAGTGCTTACAGCTACAAAGTTCCTTCATAAAGGAGAAACTGAAAATAGACACTGATAATTTTATTTTCTATAGTACACTAATAAAGGTTTCACCTCTTAATACCCTCACATTGGGGTAACACATGAACTCTGGCTGACATTAACATCAAGACTGTAATACCTTCCTCTCACTTTACCCACCCCCCCCCATTTTGAGATAGGGTTTCGCCACACAGCCATCATGCTGGCCTTGAACTCCCAAGTGCTGGAATTAAAAGAGTGCACAACACCTCGCTCATCCTAGTCTTTGTTGTTGTTTTTTGTTTTGGAGACAGGTTTCACTATGTAACCCTGGCTGTCCTGGAACTCACAAGAGATGCCCCTGCCTGTGTCTCCTAAATGGTGGGATTAAAGGCACCACTACACCTGGCTTCATCTTACTCCTTTTTTCTTTCTTACTCTTAATTAGGGGTTTTCACGAAAGTATATACAGAAGAGATACCCTCCAGATTTGTTTTTGTTTGTGATAATATGCATGACCATACACATCCATCTGTCAGCTCCAAATGCGATTTTGATATCTGAAACGTAGATCCTAGCTACCACCAGTTAAATCTATGCACAAAGTTAAATTAGCAAAAAACAAATCTTTTTAATGCTGGGACTCAAACCCAAGGCCCTCTGCATTACTCTATCACTAAGCTGCATTCCCAGTCCAAACTTAATTTTCTAATTGTCAAACAATCAAAATATACACAAAGACTGTTCATTCACTTCAACATTTACTATTAATTAAATACCAACTCTCTTTTTTTTTTTTTTTTGATTTTTCAAGGCAGGGTTTCTCTGTGTAACCCTGGCTGTCCTGGATCTTGCTCTGTTGACCAAACTGGCCTCGAATTCAGAGATTTGCCTGCCACTGCCTCCCAAATGCTAGGATTAAAGGCATGCGCCATCACCACTTGGTTTAGTACCAAGTCTCTTATGTGATGACTTTGATTACTCTGAGTAAGACAGACCTTGCTCTTCAAGTCACATGACTATGAAAAAAAATTACAGAACAGAATCACATACGGTACAAAAAGACATGCAGTAACTACGAAAGCAACAACACCACAAAAGAATGAGAGAACACAGTGATAGGAACCTCGGGGCTATAAAGGCAACTTCTGGCTTCTAGCCTGTAGTTATTTGGCCAGGAAGAATGAAGTCTGACATATTTAGGAAGCAGAACAAGAACATAAGATCTATGCTCTTACTCAGTACACCAAAATATGTCAACAAGTCATCTGGAAAATAACCCCTGTTCTATAAGCCGGTGAACATCACCTTAAACAAGTCTCATGCCGTGCTATAGGCACAAGAATTCTGTGAAGCCACTGGAGTACCTTAGAAAATTAGGAATACTTCTCCATCCCAAGAATAGTGTCCCAAATAATCATTACACCCTACTAGTTTATTTACCAGAAGATCAGGCCTAGTGACCAATAGCTCGTGTTTCTTCCCATTTGAAGAACTATAGTGATAACTAGTCAGAGTTTAATGTCCTAAGAACTGCCAGCCTACTCCAGGATATAAACCATACCTGCCATAACTACTGAATCAATAAATTTGAACTAATGAAATAATCCTACTCTTGCAGCTTTTACTACCCTTTCCATCATACGCCAAAATAACATATTTCCTATTATAGTTTCAAGACTCTGAAATTGCCAGGACTCACAGAAACTACACGTCAAGTCCATGACTTTCACTAGCAACTCCTATTCTTTATTTTTAAGGATTTATTTATTTATTATGCATACAGTGTTCTGCCTGTATGTATGCCTGCACACCAGAAGAGGGCACCAGATCTCATTATAGATGGTTGTGAGCCACCATGTGGTTGCTGGGACTTGAACACAGGACCTCTGGAAAAGCAGCCAGTGTTCTTAACCTCTGAGCCATCTCTCCAGCCCCACAACTCCTATTCGTACTTATAAGATGGCAATGAGTCAAAGACTGTATTATACACAAGACAAATGAATATTTGTTAAAGATGGTAGTGGCATTAATAAGCAAAATATCTGCAAAGCTTAGTGTATCTTCATATTTCAAAAACACAAACTGTATGGTACAGAGTGCCTGAAGAACACAAAGCACTTTTGACAGTCTGTACTATTACCATACTATGTTTGCAAGGTAGGGAAAAAGGCTAATATTTAAGAGAAGAAAAATAATTTCTGCAAAAATCAAAATTAGACAGATATAAGTAGAAGCTAACTGCCCTGATTCACACAACAATGTTCTATTATAATATACAGACAGAAGCAAATATCCAAGAAGTTTACAAACCCCACCAGTCTTTTAAAAACACACATCGCTGGATGTAGTGGTGCACGCCTTTTAATCCTAGCACTCGGGAGACAGAGGCAAGTGAATCTCTGTGGGTTGGAGGCCAGCCTGGGTCTACAACATGAGTTCTAGGACAGGCTCCAAAGCTATACAGAGAAACCTAGTCTCAAAAAACCAAAGCCAAATCAAAACAAACAAACAAACAAAAAACATACACCAATGGCATACAACCTGTAATCAAAGCACTTATTCTAAGTCAGGATTGTGAGTAAACTGAAGGCCACTCTGGGCAACAGTGAAAAACAGGCCAGCATGTGCTAGGTATTTTTCAAATAGTAAGATTTGTCAAAAAGAAAAAGGGGGGGGGGGCAGGTAAGAAGAAAGAAAAACATATCAAGTCAAATTTTTACAATAAGCCAAACAAGAAGCAACACATACTTAAAATTTTCCATTTGAGAACTCAGTGGTAGAGGGCTTACCTTGAATGAACAAGGCACTGAGTTCAAATCTCAGTATTGTAAAAGAAAGAAAAAAGTTAAATCTTATTTATTTAGGTAGAAATGCAGGTCTGTCACTATAATAAAAATGCTTGGCCCCAGAGATATACATCAACAGGGAAAGACACCCACCAAACAGACAAGATAACCTGAATTGGATCCCTGAGACCCACATGGAGGAAGAAAATGGACTCCTACAAGTTGTACTCTGATTTTCACATGTAGAAACACAATGCATGCACACACAAATTAATTTCTTAAAATGAGTAGTAATTTCTGATAAAATAATGCCACAACATCACAATTTATGCATAATGCCTACATGATATGTCTGACAAGGATGTCTGCGATTTTTTTTTAAGATTTATGTATTATGTATAAAATGTCTGCCTGCATGTATGCCTGCAGGCCAGAAAAGAGCACCAGACCTCATTACAAATTGTTGTGATCCACCATGTGGTTGCTGGGAATTGAACTCAGGACCTCTGGAAAAGCAGCCAGTGCTCTTAACTGCTGAGCCATTTCTCCAGACCCTACAATTCTTTATAAGTAAAGAAAATTAAGGACCCCATACAAGATCTATTAGTCTAGTCTGTCTTTGACTTTTTGACCTGATTTCCTCCCCTTTTAGTGTACTGCCATCAAAAATGGTAGCAATTTCTCCAGCAAGCTAAGGGAGCTAAAGGGTTATCCCTTCCAGGGTGGGAGAGATAGCTCAGCAGGTAAGAACATTGGCTGCTCTTCTACCGGACCCTAGATGGCTCACAACCATCTCTAACTCCAATTCCAGAAGACCTAATACCTCTCTGACAAACACACTCTGCACAAGACACAGAGTGCACAGATATGCATGTAGGCAAAACACCCATAAAATAAAATCTTTTAAAAGAAAAAGTACAACAGAATTCATGTACTCAGCCATAGCTTGATTCCAACCAGCAAGTACATTATCTCAAAGCCTGACAACTGCTCTGAAATGCTATGTTGTATTAACATGTCAATCTGCCATGAAAAGTGTTCTTGAATCTAGACTATGAAGTAAGTAAATTTACAAACACAGCCCACATTAGCATATCACTTATTATGTTTTTAGACTATCTAGACAAAAAGTAGTCAGCCATGACAGTGTACCAAGAATGAAAATCTATACGGCATTTGCACTTACTATTTTTTAATCAACAGCTCTTTCTAAAAACAATACTGTAAGTTAAAAAAAATAAAGCTTTCATAGGAGAGACACACTGTTAAAGTCTAATTAGTGATGTTAAGTCTTTTTTCTTATTTAGCTTATGTTTATATGATGGAGACCAAACTCAGTGTTTAACATACATTAGGAAGTATATGCTATAAAGTTTAGCATATAACACCAGCATAAGCCTTTTTCTTTTCTAATCTTCAATGAGTAACTTTAATCCCAGTACCAAGGAGGTCAAGGCAATAGGATTTTCAGGAGTTTGAGGCCAGTGTAGGCTACAAAAGCCAGGCCAGTCAGAGCTACAAGCTACACAGAAAAATACTATCTCAAAACAAAAAAAAAACAAAAAAAAAAAGAATGATGTGTGTTTCGATTTGACCTGAAAATACAATACAAAACAAGTTTTAACACTAAGTTCAAGTAATCTTTTGTTTGGTTGGTGTTCTTCTTTTGAGACAGGTCTCCATTACACAGTCCTAGCTAGCCTGGAAATCATCGCAATCTCTTGCCTTAGCCTCTTACAAGTGCACAATGCCATGCCTAGCTTTCAAGTATTTGTTTGTTTTTTTGAAGATTTATTCTTATTATATTTTTAATTATTTGTAGGTGTATGTCTGTATTTTGTTATGCACGTGTGAGTGCAGATGTCCTCAGATGCCAGAGATGTTAAATCCTTTGGAGCCCGAATTACAGACTGAACTACTTAACATGGGTTCTGGAAAACAAACTCAGCTCATTTGGAAGAGCAGTAAATACTCTTAAGCACTGAGCCATCTCTCAAGATCTCAAGTATTCATTTTAAAGTATAATTTTCAATCTAGATCACAGAATAATTAAAATTGTCAGTTCATAAAAAAAAAACACCCTAACAAAAACATCATTAGCAAGAAAGATGGCATTCCTACACTAAGTTTACCTTAAGAAAAAAGAAAAGAACTGGTCAGTGATTGTGTAGGTCTTTAATCCCAGCACTCAAGAGGCAGAAGCAGGCAGATCCCTATAAAATGGAGACCAGCCTGGTCTACAGAGTTCAAGGACAGCCAGGGCTATGCAGAAAAACCATGTCTTGAAGAAAAAAAGAAAGAAAAGAAAAGTACTAGCTAGTGCTGTTACTATCTAGTAATACATTTCAGGGTACTTAAAAAAAGAAAAACTAAGCCAGGCAGTGGTGGCGTATGCCTTTAATCCCTGCACTCCAGAGGCAGAGGCAGGTGGATCTTTGTGAGTTCAAGGCCAGTCTGGTCTGCAAGAGTGGGTTCCAGAACAGGCTTGATAGCTACAGCAAAACCACCTTGAAAAACAAAAACAAACAAACAACAACAGAAAACTAAAAAGAAGTTATAATGCTAAAAGTTGTTACTATCTACCCAAGACATAAAACATACATTTAATACTTTTAAATTTTAAAAGACAGCAAACAAGATCTCTACTATCAAACAGAATGAGAGCTTATCAGGGAAAATTGAGAAAATAAAAGGTGGGCTGGTCTGGCCCTGGGTTCAATGTTGTTCTACAATGCAAGAAAAGACAACAGTGAAGCATGATTAATAAAAAGTGACAGAAATTGGGGTTCAACCTGAAGGTCAGAAAAGCAAAACAGCCAGTCACTGAGTGCTCTACCTCAGTCTGAAATGGAAATCCTGCCTCCAGGAATCTCAGAATGAGGCTGAGAGCTGTCTCTCCTGTTTTATAACCCTCTCTAGTTCTGGGATTAAGGGTGTGCAGCACTACCACCTAGTTTCTATGGCAGGCTACTAGGATTAAAGGTGTGTGTCATTGCTGCCTGGTCTGTAAGGCTGGCCAGTGTGGCTGTTTTACTTTTCTAATTTTCAAGCAAGCCTTATTTATTAAAATACAAATGAAATGCCACTACACAACAGGCGTTTCAAGAGTTGGTAAGAAAAATAAACAGGTGGTAGCACAACCCTTTATCTCAGCACTAAAGGGGCAGAGGCAGGAGGATCTCTGTGAGTTCAAGGCCAACCTGGTCTACAGAGCTAGTTTCAGGACAGGCTCCAAAGCTACACGGAGAAATTCTGTCTCAAAAAACCAAAGATGAAAACTATAACTAATTTTTAAAAATATATAGACCTTCCCCCCTTTTTTAAGTTCTTTTTACATGCAGTAAAACTGAGAGTTCTATCTTATTTCCAAATTGCACATCACAATCCATTTCCATCTTAGAGCCCTAAAACTTTCCACTGTAGAAAAGGGATGCAAATATTCTACCAAACTTTCGAGTATGCCCAGAAATCATTTTCATTCTAACTGGACAACCATCCATCTAAACCTGAGGAGCCCTTACTGCACAATTATTTACTCATTCATTCATTTGTCCCTATGCTCTACTCATTCACTCCCTGAATGTAAATAACAAACGAGACATCCAAACACCCCCACGGCAGCCTCCTTTACCATCCTGCCTCCATAGATGACCCTCCTCCTGAGGTACCTTCCCACCCCCTACCCCCCCCCCAAAAGTAGCAAAACAAAAAGTTAACCAAGTTTCATGGGGGGAGAGGGTGATGGTGAGAAAGTGTGACAATGTCCCCCAACAGCCTCAACTTTATCGTACCTCCACACCTGTGGGGCTACTTCCCAGTTCCATCCCCTGAAAAACTTTTTTCTTTCTTTTAAACTAGGGTAATCTGATTTCATGACTCAAGGCCCGCCTTTTTCCTCTTCGAACCATCCTGGAGTGGGGAGGGAGGTGGAGTAGGCAAAAAACAGTAATGGCGGGCGGGGGGTGGGGGGAGGGGGAGAGAGAGAGAGAAAGAGAGGGAGAGAAAGAGAGAGAGAGCGAGCGTGCAAGCGAGCAGGAAATGCTCCCCCCCCCCATTCGATTTCCCATGCTCTCTTCAAAGACTCTCTCCTGCCTTCCATCCTTTCCTCCCCACAAGGCTGAGGCAGAGACTAGCTACACCCGAGGATCCCCAAACTCTCCACACAACCTTTACTTTCTGAAAAGTTAAAAACGAGAAGTTGATGCCCCTGCTGTCCCTGTCAAGCCTCTCAGTGGTATTTCCACAACTGACACTCCTCAAAACATCTTGAGAGGACAGGTCTCATTCTCCTGGTCCCTCAGCAGTCACCCTACGCCCCAATTACAGCTGCCCTGTCATCTTTCCACAATGTTTACAAGATCCTTATTTATTCTTGGGCCCCTTTTATTTTCCTAATACCTGGATCTTTAAAAAAAAATTAAAAAAAAAAAAGATGCTTCAACTCTACCCACTTCAACCTCATCATCCATACTATTAACTAATCGGTCCTTCAACCCTCAGTAAGACATAAAAATCTCGACTCTTCCCCCAACATCCTGCGGTATCTAAAAAATAATCAACTCTGCCATCAACTCCTCAAGAACACCTTAAAATCCCTCAGTATCCTTGCTCTCATCCTCACGAGCTCCCCAGTAATTTATCAAAATCCCTCCATGCCCGCACATTCACTTCAGCACTCGGTCGTTCAGACCCTTCCCTGTTCTCACCCCTTGGCGCTCACCCCTAACGACGACTAAGCTTCAGGACCCCCGGTACCCCGAGAAGGCCCTCGACACCGGGCTCCTGGACACTGTTTGCAAAGTCCTGCAGCCCGCTCCGCCGTCCCGCACCTCAGCTCTCACGTTTAAAAATCCCTCGAGAGCCGCGCCACCCGCCCCTGCTCCCAGGTCGGAGTCCTTCAGTCTCCCGCCGGCCTGCAGCCCGGGCCGGCGCCCCGGGTACTGGGGAAGCCCCCGCCGCCCGTGTTCGGCCCCTTCCCTCCTCACCTCACAACACCGTGGACGCGTACCAGGCGGGCGGCCCGGACTCCCGCCTCCCCTCCCCCACGCCCCCGCGGGTCCCCAACGCCCATGCCGCCGGCCCGGCGCGGCCCGGCGCACTCACATCGGCTCCAGTAACTTGGCCAGCCAGGACTTGAGGGCATCCACATCCTCTATGAGCATGGTGCAGGGAAGGCGGGCTCGGGCCGCCGCTCCTCCTAAGGCCCGCCGCGGGTCTCCGCTCGCCGCCGCCTCACGTTCCCTCACAGCTCCGGGTGCCCTGACCCACCGGGCATCTTAGAGACTTCACCTACTCCCTGGGCCGGGGCCTAACAGGAACTAACCCAAGAGCCCCAGTCAACCTAGCCCGGAGGCTCAAGTAGGCGGGAGATAATGTCGAGTGACGGCCGCACTCACCAATAGGCGAGAGAGGGCCGCGCGCGGCGGGCCAATCGTAAGGCTCTCCCGCCCCGCCCGCCGGCCGTATCCAGTGAGGGCGGAGAGACCTAGCAAGGTAGGTGGAGAGTTCAGTGAACTCCCGGTGCAAGATGGTATCTTGGAGAAGGTGCTGTGCCTCTTAAAGGGTCCGCGGAGCCTCTTTTGACCACGCCGCCACCCACGCCCGGAATACCGGTGTCTGCTGCTAGCAGTGCCTGGGGGAACCCGGAGAGCCCCTCTTCCAGCTTCCTTCCGCTCGTTTTTTTTTCCTGGAAATTCACTCCGGTGTCCCGAAATGACTCAGCTGTAGTAAATCAGCAGCACAACGTGCAATGCATTCACGTTGGACACATTGCAAAGAAGCAAGATCTTGCTATTTTTTTTTCCCTTTCACACTAATTTTGATGATCGGCGCTCATGCTTCTGTTTTTGTTGTTGTTGTTTGTATTTTGTGTGTTTTGGTTTTTGTTTTGGTTTTTTGGTTTGTGTTTTTTTTCTGCTAAGCCTCAGTTACACAGGATCTATCTCTCTCTCTCTCCCTCCCTTTCTCTCTCCCTCTTTCTCCCTCTTTCTCCTTCCCTCTGTTGTTTGTTTTGAGTATAGCTCTGGCTGTCCTGGAACTCTTTCTGTAGACCAGGCTAGCCTCTAACTAAGATACCTGCCTGCCTCTGCCTCCTGAGTAATAGGACTAAAAGCATGCACTACTACACCGCCCTTAAATTCTCTCTCTCTCTCTCTCTCCCCCTCTCCCTCTCGGTTTTTTTCAGGGAGAATTTTGATTAGCAAACATCTTTTTAAAAAATAATGGCAAAGCGGGAATTTGAGAAACCCTGTCTCAACAAACAAATAATTGCCAAGGAAAGTTGAAATTGCCAAGAATAGGCTACTGAGTTTTTATTAAATGGGAAATTCCTGTTGGTGTTCTTAAGTTAGTGGCTTATCACTGGTGTTAAAAGGCTTATTCAGTAACAAACATAGAGACCCTATTATGTACTACACTAAACCATTAGCGTCCAATGAAGAGGAAATCCCTCTTCTAGATACCTGAACAGTTTGTAGAGTTGTGCAGTACAATAACATTCTGGAAAATACCTAATGAGCACGTTTTTCACAGAAAAGAGGTGGACCAACACAAAATAAGCAGTTGCACTAAATAGACCGTACTAGCTAGCCTGCTCTCTGTAAAGGGGGCCAGATGATAGCAAACATTTCTGGTTATGTGAACTTTAAGGTCATTGTGGCAACTACTCAACATGGCATGAGCCAGGCCATAGATGATCACATGTAAACAAGTGAT
This sequence comes from Ondatra zibethicus, assembly GCA_004026605.1. Lineage (NCBI taxonomy): Eukaryota > Metazoa > Chordata > Mammalia > Rodentia > Cricetidae > Ondatra > Ondatra zibethicus. The sequence continues at coordinate 113,153 of PVIU01005113.1, forward strand.
TGTGGCTGTGCTCCAGGAGCAGGAAAGTTTTATTAAACAAAAATGTCAATGCCATGTAAATTTTTGCATCATAACGTATTATTTTTCTTGACTTTTGAAACAGGGTCTTGTTATGTAGCCCAACATGGAACTGGCCCAAGACTCATCTCTATTCTCCAGGCTCTGCTTAAATAAATAAATAGATTGTACCCGATGTTATTAGGTATCATTATGCCATTTTGAAACACAATTTGCTTTCCTTACTCCACTTTGCTCCCTCTTCTCTCCCATTCCCCAGCCTGTCCCTTTACCCTTCTACCCCTAGTAAGCTGCATGTCACATGAGTTTCACCAGTGTTCTGTGACCCTCGCCCTTTCCTCCATGTCATGACCCCCTTTCTGGTGTCAGGACCTCACTCACACCCAGACAGGTCCATGTATGTAAATATTAAAAGCTGGGATCTGAATATGAGAGAAAACATGCAGTATTTATTTTTTCAGAACTTGCTTGCCTCACTTAATATGATAATGCACAGACCCATCCATTTTCCTGAAAATTTCATATTTTATTTGTCTTTACAGTTGATAAAATTCCATTGTGAACACATTTTCATTATCCATTTGCCTGTTTGTGGACCTCTAGGTTATTTCATTTCGTAAAATATTACTCTTTTCATTTGTTTCAATCACTTAAAAAAAGGTAAATGGCACTGTAATCCCACAGGTGCAGAGGACAGGTGCCACCCGAGCTGGGCTCCCTGGCCTCGGTCTGCAGGTTTGCACACCCCTTCCATCGAGGCGTATTTACAAATGAGAGGGCAAGCTCAGAGAGATGAATTGGTTTGTCTGGAGTCACACCCCTCTAGGTGGAGCTGGAGCAAGCCCAGAGCTCTCCTGCATCCACTGCTTCCTCTTCCCTCTCTCTTCCTCCCCCTTTAACATTTATCTATGTCTTTCTTTCACTTCAGTGATTACAGTGTTACCCTCAGAAATTATACAAGTTCTAAAAAAGAAATCCTAAGGTAGTCACCTGTGCTTACAGTCTCACCTGTGAGGTAGAGGAGGATGGATTAGAAGTTCAAGGCCAGTGTCAGTACATAGTGAATTGGTGACCAATGTGGGCTACCTGAAACCTTGCCTCAACCCTCTCCAAGAAAATAAATAAGCCAATAAATAATATTTAAAGAGTGATTTGATCAGGCCTAATTCTGACTGTATAACTTGACAGTATGAGCGAGATATGATGGTTCACGTCTGTAATCGCACCACTTGGAGGTAGAAGTGGAATAGGGATGAGTTTCAGGTCAGTTCCACCTTGGGCTACATAACAACACTGTGTCTCAAAACCAAACAAGCTGTGTGACACAGACTTTTAACCCCGGCACTTGAGAAGCAGAAGCAGGTGGATCTCTGTTAGTTTGAAGCCAGCCTCGTCTACAGAGGGAGTTAGCAGTGCACAGCAGTTAAGAGTGCAAGGGAGTTCACTGCTCTTCTTGGGACCAAGGGACAGCTCCCAGCACCCATAGTTCCAGGTGAGCTGACATCGTTTCCTGATGCACACACAGAGATTCAGGCATGTAAACATACACATAAACTGAAGATAAATCAGTCTCTTTTTTAAAACCAAACACAAAAGCAGATGGCTTTAATCCCAGCACTTGAGAGAAAAACGCAAGCAGATCTCTGTGAGCTCAAGGCCAGCCTGGTCTACAGAGTGAGTTCTAGGACAACCAGAGCTGCATAGGGGAACTCTATTTTGAAAAACAAAACAACAAAATGTTTAATGTATGTATTTAACAAATTTACAAGCTAACCGAACTCACTGAGATCCTCTGCTACATGCCTAATTTCAAGGTAAGTATTGAGTTACTAACTTCATGGTGATCAATGTCTTCACTTGAGTAAGAATACTATAAGAACAGTCATGATTATCATGGTAGGATCTCCTTAGTAACTCCCCCCCTTCTCTACTTCAGTGTTATCATAATTACTTTGGTGAGTTTAGGCATTTGATACATGTATAAATCTGGTGTGTGTGTGTGTGTAGATTTATAAACCCTAGTACCACTTCTTGAACATAGCACTCCAAACTGTCTCTTGAATAAGTACCATGTATAACAGAATTGGTTTGGTCAGGCAGATGATTCAGCAGGTAAAGGTGCTTGCTGCTAAGCCCCACAACCTGAGTTCAATCCCTGGGATCCACAAGGAGAAAACCAACTCCTGCATGTTGTCTTCTGACTGCATACCACAGAGCATGTTCATGTACACACACACAGACACAGACACACACACACACGTAAGTGAATGAATAAATGGTGTTTGGGGGGATTGTTTTTTGTTTTTTAAAAAAAGAACAGTTGCTTTCCCAGAAGTAAGTCTTTACAATGTAGTCAATTCCACCTCCATGCTTGGCTCACTGAATTTGCCAGATGGTTCAGATATGTTCAGGAGCTACGAGCCAGAACTTCTCCATTGATTTTATTTGGTAGCATGCATTGCATATAAAGAACTGACTCACCTGCAATCCATGAATGGATGTGCACTTACTCCAGGCATGAGCTACTGGGCTACCCTGACTGTTGTATATACATGTGCTAATTCAACATGCAGATACATATTAGTGCTGCTTACCACATGCCAGAGACAAAAAAAAATTATTTTTGAAGTTACATTCATTCTTATATTTGTGGGTAGGCAGCGTAGCTCAGTAGTAGAACACTTGCGCATCCATAAGGCCATGGGTTCAATCCCCAGAACCTGAAAGGAAGAGACAGTGACAGAGAAAGAGACTTTTAGAGGCAAGTCTCATAGGCTACACCTGCCCTGTGATAAGCATATTGCTTCAGCACATGCTGAATGAGCCGTTATAATCGCTCATTCTCACACTACCCATAAACACCCCTAAATATATAGGCATTCATCACAGACAAGAAAACTGCAACCCAGAAAGCTGACAAAATAACGAATAGAAGGATCCATCCTCAACTATGCCCCTTTACTCCAGAGTTCACACCTTTACCTGCCACTAAATTATCCTGATAACAAACGTTAAAATATGAGCTCCCTGCTCAGTTCAAGATTCATACAACATTTTGTATTGCACACACTACCATCATACATTAGCTACTATTCTTGAGTAAAGACAGTAAGATTGGAGTCAGGTGTGGTGGTGCACGTCTTTAATCCCAGCATCAGGAGGCATGCGGACCTCTGTGAGTTCAAGGCCAGCCTGGTCTATAGAAAGAGTTCCACACAGCCAGGGCTACACAGAGAAACCCTGTCTCAAAAACAAAACAAAACAAAAACAAAAGAAAGAAAAAAGAGGCCATGAATCTGAGAGAGGAGAAGCATCAAGGGGGGAGGTTGTTGAAGGCAGGAAAGGAAAGGAGAAATGATATAAATACAGAACTCATCTATGAAATTCTTTAAAAAATTAAAAAAGTACCCAGATCCTAAATCTGGATCACCTGGATCAACTCATGTGACTTAGAAAAAAAAGTCATTTTATTAAGAATAGCTAGAATCTTAGTTGTGTAAACACAAGGTCATTTGGTAGACAAATTATGAGTTAACTTGAATAGTGTCTTTATTCTGAAAACATAGATTTGTTCCTCTGGAAGAACTCTGGTTAAAGAGATTCAAATTTTTTTTAAAAAAATATGTTTATATATACATATATATACACACACATACATATGTGTGTATGTATGTATGTATAATACTAATGATATAATAAATACAGCAAGGAATTGGGTCCAATTCACACCTTGCTGATGGTGATGTGAAGTGGCAGAGCTTTTCTGAAAAGCAGTGTGACACTTTCTTAAAAACTATTGCCAGGCAATGCTGGCAAACAACTTTAATCCCAGCACTCAAGAGGCAGAGGCAGGCAGAGCTCTGTGAGTCTGAGACCAGTCTGGTCTACAAAACATTTCCAGGACAGCCAGGCCTGTTACAGAGAGAAACCTGGTCTCCAAAATTTACGTACTTTCTGTTTCTATTTTGTAATATTCGAAAAGAACATGACTTTAAAAGTGGAGAGCGAGCTGGGAGGGGCAACCATGTGGCAGTGCAAACTTCTTGAAGCTTGACTCCCCAGGGTGGTAAAGAAGAACAGCAAGATGGATTGGAGAGATGACTCAGTAGCTAAACGCTCTTGCTGCTCTTCCAGAGGACCCAGGTTCTGTTCCCAGCACCTACACTGAGCAGCTCACAACTGTTTATAAAGCTGGCGTCAGGGGACCAGACTGCCTCTTCTGGCCTCCGTGGGTATACACACACACAGGTGGCCTACATGCACACAGACTTACACATACAAATAAATGAACGCTATTTAATCTTAAACAAATGAACAACCAACCAAACTGAAAAGGAATCACGGGCTGTTCAGATGTTTCAGCCAGTAAAGACTCTTATATACACACATATCACAATCAAAATACATGAATGAGATCTTTTTAAAAAAAAATAGGGTCACCGAATCGAAGACCCGGATATTAATCCACACAACTTTGAACACCTGATTTTTGACAAAGAAGCAAAAA
>PVIU01005114.1:0-10743 GCA_004026605.1 Ondatra zibethicus
AGGAGGGATGGGGGTGGGCCTTGGACTTCCAACAGGGCAGGGCACCATGCCCTCTTTCAAGGAAGAAGGGGGAGGGAGGAGGGGTGGGGGGGTAGTGGGAGGGGACCGGGAGAAGGGGAAGAAAGGAAAAAAAATTTTTATTTCTTTAATTATGTTCTTGAATGGAAAAAATAAAACAAAACAATGTATGGAAAAAAAACAATGCTACAATTAAAAGTTGTGTATGAATTTAAAAATAAATGAATAAACATTCACTTCTAGGTAAAAAAAAAATAAAAAGTAAATTTGGGTGAGGGTGTTTAGTCTATCATTTATTTTTCTCCTTTAAAGTGAACTTAAAATGATCCATGGTCGGATTATAGATCACTTGCCTGAGCCAGAGGGACAGCCCCTTTCTCCTGGACTGGTCCTGTTTCCACGCCAGGCCATCCCGTCTCACCTCTCTGCTTTGGAGAAAGATGGGAGAAACCTGTTTCGACCTGCCTGAGAGCATTCTCTGACCGCAAAACGAGCAACTGAAAACCAGCAGGAATTTAATAAAAGAGCATGCTGGGTGGGAAGAGGTTGGCTCAGATGTATATAGCATGACATATCAACTGTGGGGATTCAGATGTACAGCATGGTATATGACACATTGGAAATCCTCTTGTCCTTTAGAGAAATGCACGTTTCATACCAGCACTATAGAACTTGGGAAGCTGTTTCAATTAGAAGAAAGTGAATTCCACCCATTATGTTTACCAGTTGTTCATTTTGGTCCATTCTTGCATGAGATAACCCTTACTTCATAGCGAATATTATGAACCGAAAGTAAAGTTTGATATTTCAGTGATTTGTAACAGCACAAAAGGAAAAACTAAACAGCTGGGTTCTGGGCACAGTGGGGCTGAATTCAGCAAATGCGGACTCTTCATAAGTCTGTATAGAGTGCTTGCTGCAGAAACCACCGAGGCAGATGAGATGTTAAAAATAAAACTTACCATTTCTCAAGCAGTGATATGGTAAATGTGGTTGTGGGTGAGTGTCTTTCTCTCCTGCCCCTACCCCATCTCGAGACAGGGTCTCACTCTGTAGCCCCCTGGCTGGCCTGGAGCTCACTATGCTGACCAGGCTGGCCTAGAACTCACAGGGATCCACCTGCCTCTGTCTTGCTGATTAAAGGTGTGCACCGCTACCCCTCCGCATCCACCTAGTGCATATTTTTATGTTTCTGTGAGAAAGCATGATACACGAAGGCTGGTGGAGCAGCTTGCCCATGTGCCATTTATTTAGCCACGGGGCAAAGGAACTGTGGTCTAACATCAATTTTTTTTATATCTATTGTTCTTAGAACATCTCTGTGAGATAGGGATGCTCATTTTAATTTCACCAAAGGGATTTTAGATACTTAGAATCACTTAATAGCTTAACACTTTAAGGAAATAGTATGGGTGAAATGTATCATCGTGTATCTTTGATTTTCATGGTAGCTAATTAGCATGGTAGAGGCAATTTAGTTTCTTCAAGTAAATACTTTATCTGTCATATGTAATGTCAAGAGATCACCTTCTAAACAAATAAGCAGATTTTGTGTTTGCTCATAGAAACAGAACCGGAAGAGTTCAGCTCTTGATAGAGAAGGATGGTGGAGGGTAACATTAACGGTGTGTATATTTCCACTCCTTCCTGTTTAAATTCTTTCTGCTTCCTTTAAGGTTTTACTCAGTCTTCCTTTTTAAGTCAGCAGCGCCTAACTGTGAGAAAGCAGTTTGTCCAGACCTATACAGCTTACTTTTCCTACTTGTAATTTTAGGATTAGCACATGAGTGAGAAATTAGCTTTAAGTGTTGGACCAAGTGAGAGTTTTAGAAGTCAGGGTTCCTGGTCCTTTACTGGGTCTCCAGGTAAGGCCAACCACAATCTTATGGTCTCTGTCATATCCAATGTGAGGGATTTGGCTTCAGGTTGTATCACTAACGATAGAGAAGCCAGTTTGTTAACATTGTTTCTTAGTTAGGGTTCCCATTACTATGATGAAACACCATGTCCAAAACAACTTGGGGAAAGAAGGAGTTAATTCGGCTTACACTTCTAGGTAACAGTCCATCACGGAAGTAAGTCAAGGCAAGAATTCAAACAGGGCAGGAACTTGGAGCAGGAGTTGATGCAGAAGCTATGAAGGGGTGCTGCTTACTGGCTTGCTCCTCATGTCTTGCTCAGCCTGCTTTCTTAAAGAACCCAGGACCACCAGCCCAGGGATGGCACCACCGATAATGGGCTGGGTCCTTCCCTATCAGTCACTAATTAAGAAAATGCCCTGCATACTTAGCTCCAGCCCAGTCTTACGGAGGCATTTCCTCAGTTGAGGCTCCCTCCTTTCTAGCTTGTGGCAAGCTGATTGAAGACTAGCCAGCACAGGTGGTCAGTGGATAAAGGGCATAAAAACAAGCTGGTAGCATGTGAAAGAACGGCCAGTTCAGCTTTCTCAAGGGGCAGTTTCTGTATTGAGGGTGTTTTCTATCAAAACATTTCAACAATGGAATGGTGTAGGAGGTTCTTCTGTCTATGTGTTGCTTTCATTGGTTGAATAAAGAAACTGCTTTGGCCTTTTGATAGGGCAGCACTTAGGTAGGTGGAGTAGACAGAACTAAATGCTGGGAAGAAGGAGGGAGCGAGAGATGCCATAAATCTCCTGCCTGAGACGGATGTAGGTTAGAATCTTGCCGGTAAGCCACAGTTACATGGTAATACACAGATTTAATAGAAATGGGTTAATCAAGATGTGAGAATTAGCCAGTAAGAGGCTAGAGCTAATGGGCCAGACAGTAATTAAATTAATACAATTTCTGTATGATTATTTTGGGGGTTAAGCTAGCCGGGAGGACGGAACAAAAAGCAGGCCTTCTCTCCTTCAACAATAGAGGTAAATTCCAATTGAATTTTAACAGAAGAATTGGGATGAGCTGGGAAGATAGCCACAGGGTAGCAGGAACTGAAACTTCAGATCCAGCCACTCAGCCACATTGTGGTCATGGTTTGAAGTACCAAACCTCTTCTTGGCCTATAGACCCTGTGCTGTGCCAATTCACCCTCATCCGGAGGCTGGTGGTAAATTTTGCCTCACTCTCAAAAAGCCATAAAAAAAATCATACCAAAATCTTAAATAAAAAAAAAGTAGTTAAAAGGGGCTGGAGAGAAGGCTTAGTGGCTAAGAATACTGACTGCTTTTCCAGAGGTCCTGATTTACTTCCCAGCAACCACATGGCAGTTCACGACTGTCTGTAACTCCAGTTCCAAGGGATCCGACACTCTCACACAGCCATACATGCAGGCAAGACACCAATGCACATAAAATAAAAATAAATAAATCTAAAAAAAAATCATACCTGCTTTTAGGGAAGCCTTTAACTATCTAAGAATCTGCTTGGTACTCACTGGCCTGCAACTTATGGTCAAAGAATGACAACTATATCCTTGTTACTTTTCAGCAAATTAGCTTTGGGCTAGCGAGAAGGTTCAGCAGGTAAAGGTGCCTGCCACTAGGCTGAGACCCTGTGTGTTCCATCCCCAGTCCCCATGCAGTGGAAGGACTTTTGTCCCCTGACCGCTACCTGTACACTGTGGTATATTCCAGCCCTCACTCCACATACACAAAATAAATATCTAAAAGGAGATTATTTTTTTCTTAGATAGGGTCTCACTCTATAGCCTTTACTGGTCTGGAACTCATTATGTAGACCAGGCTGGCCTTGAACTTGCAGAGTTCTGAGATTAAAAAGTCACCCGTAATGAATCAAAAGTAGCTTTTAGCTGTTACCCTTGTACAGCATTCAGCAGTTGCTTCAGAAAGGAAACAATCACAAATTTTATGAAATATTTTTCTGTTGAGACTGTTTGGGGGTGGAGTGGGGCTGGAGACCTGGCTCAGCAGTTAAGAGCACAGGCTGCTCTTCCAGAGGACCCAGGTTCAATTCCCAGCACCCACATGGCAGCTCACCATTAACTCTAGTTTCAGGGATTTAACACCCCATGCTGGCTTCTGTATGCACTGCACAAATGTGGCAAAACACCCTTATGCATAAAATAAAAATAAATCTTAAAAAAAAAGTCTGTTAGGGGCTGGAGAGATGGCCCAGCAGTTAAGATCATTGCTGCTTTTGTAGCAATTCCCAGCATCTTCATGGTAGCTCTCAATTGTCTATAACTTCAGTTCCAGGGGATCCAACATCCTCTTCTAACTCCTGTGGGCACCAGACACGCACGTGGTGCACAGACATACATGCAAGTAAAATGACAATACACACCTTTCATCTAGCACTTGGGAGGCAGAGGCAGGCAGACTTCTATGAATTCAAGGCCAGCCAGGACTACATAATGAGATCCTGTCTCAAAAATGAAATTAAAACAAGCAAAACACTGATTCACATAAATAAATTCAGAGTATTTGTTCAAATTGATAAAAAAAATTTCTTAAATTTAGAGACAAAAAATGCCACGTAGCTGGTGCTTTTGGTGATGTCACAGTCCTACGCAGTGGTCTTACAACTGATGTCCATTTCCCACAGAATACTCCAATACCTGGCACTTATCACATAAAGACTTTTATTGAAGAGTCCCTATTAAATCCAGTGAAAGCAACCTACAACTTTAAAAACGAAGGGAGGAAAAGGATACCACTTGTGCAGAGAAACAATCCAGTCCCAACCGACCTCCCGCAGCACAAGCCTCCCGACTTCCTGGAGCTGTTGAAGAAGCAGATGGCCTCCTATTCATTCAAAGACCAGCCTCGGCCAAACCCCAGCACACTAGTTAACAAAGACGAGGTAAGGCGCTACTATCAGATCGTGAGACTGGGAGAAAGGTGCTTTAGACGCAGAGTCCAAACCCCATTCCCAAGGATAACCCTGGGATAGCTCATTCCTTACAGAAATTGAACAAGGCAGAAGATGGCTCAGCAGTCTGAACACTTGCTGTACTTCCAGAGGACCTGAGCTGGGTTCCCTGAGCAGCAGTCTGTAGCTCCAGCTCCAGGGAATCCAGTGCCTCAGGCCTCCTTGGGTATCTGCAGTCACATCTAAGATTTATTTATTTATTGTGTATACAACATTCCTTCCATGTATGCTTGCATGCCAGAAGAGGGCACCAGATCTCATTATAGATGGCTATGAGCCACCATGTGGTTGTTGGGAATTGAGCTCAGGACCTCTGGAAGAGCAGTCAGTGCTCTTAACCTCTGAGCCATCTCTCCAGCCCGTCCTGTGAGGTCTTAATCCAGGAGAGTGCTCAGAGGCACATGGGGGCAGGTCCCCTCACCTGGGGGACCTCTGGATCTGGCCATGCGCCACACACTGGTCTCTGGAAGCTGTAGGTATACTGGCTCCTCCTAAAGACTGCCTCTCGCTGATCAGCCTTCTTAGTATCTAAGCGAAGCTTTTAAAATGCTCTCTCTCTCTCTCTCTCTCTCTCTCTCTCTCTCTCTCTCTCTCTCTCTGACTCTTGCTGATCAGCCTTCTTAGTGCCTAAGGGAAGCTTTTAAAACTTTCTCTCCCTCTCTTGGCTGGGGTGGAACTCAGGGGCGGAGCCCACGTTCCACTCTCTCAAAGCCCTGGAATGGCTTGACCCTTACTTAGCACCAAAAACAGACAAGAAAAGAAATTTTCTTTTTTTCTTACAGAAGTGAGTCTGTAATCACAGAAGGGTTCAGTTCCACTCTCAGCCCCACCAGTTCACTGACGGCCCTGACAGCAGAGCACTGTTGTGCTTAGGGACTAAGCTGTGCCGAGGGAAGGTGCTTCTGGTCTAGAATACTCCAGTAACAAGACAAGGCACAGCATATCAAGAGTGCAGCAGGGAGAGCTCAGTGCAGGCTGGATGGAAACTGTCCAGTTAAGCAGGGTTTAGCGACCCTTGGTTGAGAAACATGTTTTCTTATATGTGACTTTTTGTTGTTATTGTTTTGGGACAAGGTTTCCCTGTGTAGCCCTGGCTGTCCTGGAACTCACTCTGTAGACCAGACTGGCCTTGAACTCACAGAGATTCACCTGCCCCGTCCCCCTCCCCCTCCCTGCCCAGTGCTGTGCCACCACCACCTGACATGACTCTTATTTTTAAAAAGAACATTTATGATGTGTGCCTGTGTGCGGGGATGCAAGTGGCGTGGAGCTGCCTGGAGCTGGGGTTACAGGCGGTTGTTACAGGCTGACCGACATGGGTGCTGGGAACTGAGCTCAGGGGACTTCAAGTGCCCTTAATGACTGAGCTGGCTAGTCAACCCTGTCATGTGACTCAATGTTTATTACAGGTAACCTCAGACTCCCTTAGCTAAGAACCTTGAAGAAGGTTGAAGAGGTGTTGTTTCCATTTCGCCTGCAAGGAAACGGCCGTAAAGAGGAACTGAGTGACTCATCCAGAACACAGAGTAAAATAGGAGGAAGCTTCCCCCCCCCCGCCGCCCTTTTTTTTGAAACAGGATTTCTCTGTGTAACCCTGTCCTGAAATTAGCTCTGTAGACCAGGCTAGCCTCAAACTCAGAGATCCACCTGTCTCTGCCTCCTGCGTGCCGGAACTAAAGGTGTATGCCACCAGGCCCTGTTCAAGGCAGCGCTTTTAACTGAGGGTTTTGACCATAAATACAGCCCTCTTTCCCATCTTCCGTGGACTCTACCCACAGTGATGGGGCAGGCAGGGTTTAGACAGCTGGAACCCAAAGGATGCACTTCCAGGCCCTTGCATGGCCTTTTTGAAGGGATGTGTACTAAATGGGTCTCTTCAAGGGACTTTGATTCTTTGTCCATTTTCAGTTCTCTGTGTCTTAATGAAAAGAAGTTACCATTGGTCCTCAAGGTACGTGGCACTGGTTGAGCACAAGAGGTTGCAGCTGGGTACAGTGGTATATGCCTGTAATTCCAGACTGAGATTGAGGCAGGAGGATCTCAAGTTCCGTGATAGCTTGGGCTACATCTGTCTTCAGCCAGGCGTGGATGCTCAGCAGAGGGAGGCTGATCTCTGTTTGAGGCCAGCCTGGTCTACATAGAGAGATCCTGTCTTGAAGCAGAACAAAACAAACAAAAAGCCCCTTGTCTTCAAAAGCAAAACTAAACAAGAAAGAGTTGTGATTGCTAAGTGAACTTCAAACTTTCCCCCAGAAATGGACACACACGCAACAATGGAGTTGTTGCTAATGCTTCACCCATCCAAGCTGCGAACAGAACAGACTGGAAGGTTTCTTGGGTAAACCTGACTCTGTTTGCTTCAGTGAACAAATACAGACCCTGGGTTATTCTTGGCTTTGCGGCTTGTTATCAGGTAACCACGCTACGGGCCAGCCAAGGGCTTACCGTGGAAACATCATACAGAAGGTTGTGCCGGGCACAGCTAAAAGCCTTAATTAAAAGACCCACAGGTTTAGCTTACCCAGAGGTCTGGACAAGCATTCTGCAAACACGGTCTTCCTGATTCTTTATTGTCTTTTCTCCTTCCCTCCCCATGGCCCACAAAGGATTAAGTTCCAGAAGCTGGGAGTTGAGTATTTTCCTATGTGAAGGTATCTGAGAATTTGCTCAGAAGGGAAACAGTCAGAAGTGCTGTCTGCTCACCTGTACAATTCAAATTCTGATGTTTCAATAGCCAACCTCAATGGACCAACTTGGATCAGGGCAGGGACAGTATATATATGTCAATGTCATTTGTTAAAATAGTAAGACATTCTCAGTTTTAATATAGTTCATCCATGCCAGTGGTTTTTTGTTCGCATTTTTTGTATTCTGAGACATAAAAGTGTCTCTCTCTTCCCTGAAGCCTGCTTTCCCATGCTGCAGTAGCCACTGGCCCGTGGTTCCTCCCCTTATTTCTGGAAGAATTTGGCTTCCTTTGCTCACTCTCCATCCTTGCCACTCCCTGATGACTTGCCAGCAGCCTGGCTTCTTGGTTTCTTCATCTCTCTTCTATCAGCAACTCACTTAGATTTCCCCGCCACGAGACTCATTATTTCAATCCTCCACTGAGTCTTCTCCGACCACGATTTAGCAGCACGGCGCCCATTCCACCTGACCACGCTGATTCTTCCACCTTTACACAGCTTTCTTCCCTCTCATGGTTCCACACGCTCAAATTTCATCGTCACAGTGCCCTCTCCTCGTGTCCACTTCTGTCATCCCTCACTGGTTTGACAAAGCCACACCTCGGTTAAGCCTAACTGTGTGCCTGGGAGCTGTGTTCATCTTATTAAGAAACATTTCAATTTTTTTTTTTGAGACAAGGTTTCCCTGTGTAGCCTTGGCTGTCCTGAAACTCACTCTGTAGACCAGGCTGACCTCCAACTCACAGAGATCCGCCTGCCTCTGTCTCCCGAGTGCTGGGATTAAAGGTGTGTGCTGCCACTGCACGCATTCTGGCTTTCAGGTGGGCAGTGGACAGCAGCTAATGGCTCACGACAAGATGTACCACTGACTGAAAGGTAAAATGAAGCTTGGCTTCAACAAGTAATTCTCCACAAAGGCATAGTGACAGTAACACTGTTTGATCAAACCCTGTGATCAAAAACTGTAAGTGCAAAGGGGATAAGAAAGAGAAGTCCTCGCCTTTACTAATGTGAACAGCAGTTGGTAACGTGTTTTGTAAGGCAATTTGGCAACCTAGAAATATTTTTTTAATATAAGTCTTTTATTGTCCACAAAGACACCCCGGATCATACTTATAATCCAGGATCTTGATTCCGGAGTGGGGTAACTCTGGTCTTACTCATCCGCCTGTTGCGCTGGTCCCTTTTCAGACACACAGATGCCAGCCAAAACTTTCTGATGGCCTTGTTTTTAACTGTTGAAGCTTGCTGAAACAAAGCTGCTGAATTTGAAACAAGTTCAATATCATTTCCTTCAAGGGTTAATTCATCCTTCTGGGTTTGAGAGACAGAACAAGCAACACCCAACCTCATCTGAACCTTGCGGATGTACTTTTCACCCCCCAAATTTCAGGTTTCAACCAAAGACCCATTCTCCTGAATAACGACATCGATCGAGAAGCAAGCATACTCAGATGGCATCTTGAAATGGAAGCCCGGCGTAGCATCCTTGATCGTGTTCTGAACGTGACTGCAGATGGTTCAGTGATCAGTTCCCTTCTGTCACCCTGCCCGGAGCCTCTTTTTTTTCTTGCCAGGGAGACTCAACACTACACTGGTTGATGGAAGTCCCTCTGGAGGGTTCCTTGGGACCCTTCACAATGACTGTGTGTCCCTTCAGAGCAAGCAATGCTGACATTTTGTGGAATGTTGACAGTCTGACAGCTGAATGGTCTTCATTCTCGCTGTAGATGGGGCAAAGAGCAGCCGCCTAGAAACAGTTCAAATACAAGTAGCCAGAACCGTGGTGACACCAAGTTAGGTTGTCTAGGGAGCATGCTGAGTTCATGAGATCTACAGTCTCACTAGACCATCGAGTAGTTATGTAACACGGCAGCATCGTCTGCATTTCATGTAACAAGAGGATAAACACTAGACATCCATGTATCCATGTGGCAGCACACTGCTAGGCACCTTACTACGAACAACGAGGTGTTGACATGAGAGCGCCCCAAGTTATCATTAAGTGAAGAAAGGAAACAAAAAACATTTTACAGCCTAATCCAATTTTACAGATGAAAATAAATATGCACTTGTGTGAGGTTTATTTCCTGTTTCCTTGAGAAGTGCGTGATCACTAGCGGTGACTCCCATTGGGGAGTGGGCTACAGGGCACAAAGAGACACCCTCTTCATCCTTCTGAAGGGCTTGAGTTGTTTCTAGGGTGTGAGTCACGCACTTTCTCAACTGTGCTCATTTGTAAAACAAACAAACAAACAAACAAAAAACCAAAAGCAAAACAAAATCCTGTTGTTTTCTTCTGCAGCTCTCGCTCTTCCTGTGCTCCAGGCTGAAGATTCTTGATTTCACTTCCTGGCTTGGGAATATGTCTACAAAAATAACAATTAAACAAATGAAGTTGAAAATGGCCTGAAGCATCTGTTTTGATTAGTGTTTGTGTTGCCTGTGAGAAACTCAGGTAATGGACCAGGACATGAATTGGTGACGCTGCAGAAGGAGGCAGCCAGGCCTCCTTGACCAAGTCGATGGTACCTGGTTAGGAGGGCGGGGTCCCGCCATCACAAGAGCTCAAGTGGCGACAGCTTGAGTCGGATCCGGATTCCATAGCTGGAAAGAGAACTGACTCCTGAAGTTGTCCTTTGACCTCTACACGCATGCCACTTGGTATGTGCATGCCATACTCACACACACAGGCACACTCACAGGCACACACACACATGCACAATACACACATGCTTATATACACGCACTCACACACATGTGAGTGCAATACGCACACTCTCACACACACACATTAAATAAAGAAAATGTAAAGCAGATGAAGGACGCCTGTCATGGATTTACTGCTGTAGTGGACAATGCTGCAGGAAGACTCTGAACCTGGGGCTGTTTCAGCAACACCCTCCAAAACTGAGAAGTAAAGAGAACAAAGATTGAAAAACTCCAGAGTATCTAAGCACTACAAAATGTGTCAGATAAACGTGAGTGGAAGTGAAAGGAAGGGAAGAACTATTGAAAAAATTTTTCTCAGACAGTATTTGGTATCAAGCAAAAACTCTGAAAGAAACCGAAGGTGAAAAAAACATCCACGGAGGAGCCAAGTTAAGTCCTCCATCCACCTCTCTTCTACAGATCCCCTGCCAGCAAGGAGAGACTGAGACAGTGTGTTTAGTGTTCAGAGAGAA
>PVIU01005114.1:10843-117867 GCA_004026605.1 Ondatra zibethicus
TGTCTCAAAAAAAAAAAAGGTGGATTGCCCCTGAGGAATCACATATGTTGACCTCTGGTATTCTCTCTCTGTCTTTCCCTCCCTCCCTCCCTCCCTCCCTCCCTCCCTCCCTGTCCCCCGTCTTCCCCCCACATAAACATTCCACACACACAATCACATTTTAAAAGAAGGTTGTTGAAAAAAATCCCACAATGATGTAGGTCAGAGACTTGAGTCTACATTAAGAAACAACGAGCCTTTAAAGAAGGACTATGTCAAGATCAAAGTCTTAAACATATTGTTTGTTTAGATTTTTGTCTATTGACTAGCTTTTGTTTATTGGGGTAGAGTCTTGCTGTGTGTAGCCCAGGCTGACCTTGAACTCATGATCTTCATGCATTTGCCTCCTGAGTGCTGGGGTTACAAGTATGTGCTATCACAACTGGCTCCTTGTCTAATTGATTTTTTCCTCTTTTTTTTTTTTTTTGATACTTTGAGACAGAATTTCTCTGTGTAGCCCTGGCTGTTCTGGAGTTTGCTCGCCTCAAACTCAGAGCTCCACCTGCCTCTGTATCTGGTCATTTATATGTATAATACATATAAACACTGTATGCATGTGTGTGCTTATCTATGAGGACAGTGAATGAGAATGACACAGGATAGAGGAGGGAGGAAGTTGTTTTAACATAGACAGGTTCTCTCTATGTAGCTCTGGCTGTTCTAGAACTTACCATAGACCAGGCTGGCCCACACTCATAGAGATCCGCCTGTCTCTGCCTCCTGAGTACTGAGATTAAAAGTGTGTACCACCATACCCAGCTTATTTATTTATTTACTTACTTACTAACTATATTTTACTATATTGTGGAGGCTGGCTTTGATTTATTGGTCCTCCTGTGTAAGCCACCACATCCAATTACAAAGCACTCCACTGTCTACAAGATAGTGTAGTGTTATCTGAGAGTGTGCTGGGATTCCTTATGAATGTGCTTTGCAGAGTCAAAGGCAACCACTAGCCAAAGTTAAAGAACAAAACTAAAGGCGTTATGTTAAGTGGGGGGGGGGGGGAGGAACAGGAGAGTAGAAAATGCTCAGAACTTAGAGGGGAGAAGAAAATGGAAAATTAGAAAAAGAAAGGCATTTTCCAAACACTAGGGAGATGCCTCAGCAATTAAGAGCACTGGCTGCTCTTCCAGAGGACACAGGTTCAATTCCCAGCATCCATATGGTAGCTCACAATTGTCTGTGACGCCAGGTCTAGGGGATGTGTTGCCCTCTTCTCGCCTCCATTGGCACCATGTATGTATATGGTACACAGACATACATGCGTGTAAAATATTCATACACATAGAAAACCTAATAACTAAAATAAAATAATATGTGTAAAACTCCTAAAACACAACAGTAAGAAAGTAGCTCAAGGCTGGTAAGATGGCTCAGTTGGTAAAGGTACTTGCCATCCTGACTCCTGGACGGTATTCTCTGACCTCTGCACTCATGTGGAGGCACACGGCTGCTCATGAAAGTAAAGAAAAACTATTTGATTAAAAAACTGGTCCAAATACCTTAGCAGACACTAAAGAAGATATGCAGGTGGCAAACAAGTTTGTATGTCATCAGGAAAATGACAATTAAAACATTAACCCTACAGTGTGATCCCAGTGCTCACCCAAGCCAGAACACAGACACCACCAAATACCAACAGCAAGAACTCTGGTCCATAGCAAGTGGGAACTCACAGTGGTGAAGCCATGGTAGAAGAATTTTTCAGCTGTTTTGTATTCCCCTACATGAGATTCAGCCATTTCATGCCTTATTTCCTGTAGGATTTGAAATCACATGTACATGCACACACACCAAACACCAAACTCATATGATGTTCATAGAAGCTTTACTCATTACTGTCAAGACTTAGAAGTAGCAGGATGCTCTTCAGTACATAACAAAGATGTACTGTGGTACATCCAGACAACAATATCATTCAGCTCTAAAATGTGATGAGTTTTTAAGTCATAGAAAGACATACAGAAAACCTAAATATGTGTTAAGTGAAAGAAGCTGACCTGAGAAGATCACATACTGTGTGACTCTAATTATCATCATCTCTGATTGTCAGTAGTTTTTATTCCATTATTTATTATTTTCAGACAGTCTTGTATAGTTCACACTGGCCTGACCTTTAAATTATCTCCACCTCCTGAGTGGTAGAGTGACAGGTGTAACCTCATGGGATTTGTGCTGTGCCAGGGATCGAACCCAAGGCTTTCTGCATGCTCAGCAAGCCCTCTACCTCCTGAGCTACAAGCCCTATTCTGTAAGCTTTTAGTTATTATTTTGACTTCTCTGAGTGTTTCTATCTTAGCCTTGGGTTCTTTTACTTAACTCAGGACAGAAACCAGGAAAGACAAGAACACCATGCAAATGAGGCTTTTCTGGAGCTGTGCTCATACATGATTGATACAAACCTAGAACTCTCCAACTGGTTATTAAGGATGCCAGGAGCAAATCTTTATAGACAAGAAGATAATGGACACAGTACATTGCACAGGACTGCAGGATTCTTCACACAACTTGTCTGTACTTCAACCTAGGCCATTGTTGATCTTGTCCTTGACATGACAGTCTGGGAGAGTACATTGCTTTGAGTCTGTGTCTAGCTCACAAAAGATGGTAGAAATTCTCAGAACTGTTACCTCAGAAAGATCATAATATATTGGTCAAGTTCAGACAAGTTGCCTATGCCAATTATTGCAAGAAAGTGTGGAGGAGGGGCAACAGCTCCTGTATGTGGTCACTTACATCTCTAAGACAGCTTACATCCTAGAGACAAATCTCGGCAAGAGTGTTAGGGCCATTCTGCTCTGTCTCAATATGACACGGATGGGAGGAAGCAAACCATGGAGGTGGTAATAGCGGTGGCTGCCAAGAATTAGGAGGAGAAGAGGGCAGCCAGGCAGAGCACAGAAGATCTCAAGGCAGGAGAAATTCTCTGTATCATCTATAATGGTGTCAATGTGTGTGTCAACTATGGTACATTTGTCTAAATTTACAGAATGTACAATGTCGAGATTGAGCCCTTGTGTCAAGATGAACCATTATGTCATTATGAACCTTTGGTGCAAACCATGTGTAATGTGAGCTCAGCAGCCTAAGCAAGTATATTGATTGCTCTGGTGGGGAGTGCTGCTAATGGGGAACTCTGCACATTTGTATTGCTCTGGTGGGGAGTGCTGCTAATGGGGAACTCTGCACATTTGTAAGGCAAGGGGCTATGGGGAGCCATTGTACCTGCTCAATTCTACTGTGAACCAAAAAATTTCTATAAACAAGGTTTTAAACTTATGTAGCTGGGGGGCAGGCATAGTACTACATGCTCTTGATCTCAGCACTGGTGAGGTAGGTGTGGCAGAGGCAAGCAGATTTCTGTTTAAGGCCAGCCTGATCTATACATCGAGTCCCCACACAGCCGAAGTTGCACAGTGAGATCCTGTGTCAAACAAACAAACAGACATAGGTATACGTATATGTGAAAAACAAATCTATGCTGACTGTCTCGAAGCTCCGCTTTTGAAAGTACACCTTTCCCAGGAGTAGGGAAACCATGGAGGAAATGCTGTGTGGCTGTACTGTCAAAGGTTACGGATGAGGATAATGTGGCATGCTAGTGAGCTGTATTAATGTGTCGTTGTGTCTGTCTTTCTGTGCAGTCACTCCAGCTTTGCCCAGGACAGTACGAGTTACTCCCTGTACCTGTTCCCAAGAGTTCTTCCAGGTAAGCCCATGGAGCGACTGTGGATCTCACACAGACCTCACATTTACATATGTGATTATGTACATATGTGATTATGTACATATGTGATTATGTACATATGTGATTATGGACCAGTACTGGTGCCTTTTGAACTTCACCATGCACCTCATGTCCAGATTAGTGTTTTAAAGAATTGAATGAGAGATTAGAAATGAATTAGCAAAGATCTTCACTTTAAAAAACCAGATTTAGAAAACCATATTTTTAATTTTCTTTTTTTTTTACATATAGGAGTTTCGCATTTCGCTCTGCGGTTCAAAGATTCCCACCAAACTATTTCACACCTGTAAGTAAAGCATAGAGCGTGCATGCAAAATGGACTTAATGTTTGCTCCTAATGTATTATCATTTTGCTCACATAAGAGTAAGCTATGAATGAATGAATAAGGCAGTTGATACAACTTATGCATGTTAGCTACGTTCTACATATCTGTAACAAAATACCTGCCCAAAACAACTTAGATGGGGGAAGGACTTTGTTTTGGTCCACAGTTTCAGAGGCTGCAGCACATCCTGGTGGGGAAGGCATGGCTGGGTTTATCGAGCGGAAGCATGCAACACTGGCTCGTTCACATCATGGTCATAGTCACAGAATGTACAGTACCAAACATGAACCCTAATGTCATTACAGACCTTGGGTGCAAAAATAGTGGGCCAGAGCCAGAAGTGGGTACAAGCGTCAAAGATTTGCCCCTAGGGACCTGCTTCACCCAGTCATGCCTTACTTGCCTCCTAAAGGCTCCAGAGCCTTCAAAATCATGGCGCCAGTTGGGGACTGGATATCTAATACATGAGTCTGTGAGGGCTATTGACTTTCGAGCCAAAATATTCTGGTTCTGGACCCTCAAGACTCATGGCTATTTCAGAACGCAAAATTAATTTAGTCTAACTTCAGCCTGTCCCGACCCCTTTGATAGCCTCAGCAATTCCATCACTGTTCAAATATTCAAAGTCTTTTTGGATGCTCAAGGCAAACTCTTAGATGTGAGCCCCAGTAAAGTAAAAATACAAGTTATGTATTCTCAACATTCAATGACAGAGTAAAGAATCCCACTCCAAAGGGATGAGTGGAGACACGAGGGAAAATCAGACCAAAGCAAAACCCAAGCCCAGCAGAACAAACATATTGGGCACATAGTGGAATCACCTGGGCTCTGATAGCCTTAGAGTTCCCCGTTCATAGAGCTTTGACTTTTGCAGCCTGTGTGACCTTAGTGCAGCCCCATTGGGTGCCTGCAGTTTTCCTCGGTGTAGGCAGCCTGTGTTCTTGCTATCTCCAGCATCCTGGGGCCTCTGTGGCAGCTTAGGCTTCACTTCCACGGCTTTCTGTGCAGTCCTGTCAGGGGCTACCTGCAGGAAACACAACCTTGCTACACATTGCCTGGCCTCCCGGGCTTTTCTCTAGAACCTTGGTGCAAGCCTTGCTGATCCATCCCTTTTGCGGTCTGCATGCCCACAAAACCAGAGCCACATGGATAACGCCAAGCTTTTCTACCAGCTCTAGATGGGATGCTGCTGCCCTGGCCTCCGAGTACCCGTGGGTAACAGGCATGCACATGATGCACGCACACACACATGTAGGCAAAACACTCATACACATAAATACGTCTAAAAATATTTTTATAAAAAATAAACTTTGTACCCCATTTCTAGCAACGCACTCTGACTCTTTAAACGGGAAGTCTTTTGAATGTGCTTTTAGTTTTACATCCTGGCTCTTTCTACAGTTGGGGTCTTGTCCCCACGGCATCTCTCCTGTTGTCCCAGTGGGAAGTGCATGATTTCTCCGGTGTCTCTGATCTCTAACTGCTGCTACTTTGTCTGTAGCACTTGCTTTGCCTACAGCTTTAACAATATCCACATTTCTTTTTTCATCAAACTGCACATTTTCCAAATCCTCTTGCTTACCCCTTTGCTCTCTCTCATTGTAAATGTAGCAAAAGTCAGCCAGTGGCAATCATGCCGCAGTCTGGCTGCTGTTGTTTGGAAATTTCCTTTTCCCAATTGATTAGTCCATTTTTTTTTCATTTGGTCTCACTTCAATTTTCAGGACATTGGAAGGACACAAAAATTTTTAAAATATTAATTTTTCTTTTGCCAAAACATAATGCAATTACCATAGTCGGACTCCTGACAGATACTTGTTTCCCTCTGGAACCTCCTACTGTCTGCATGTCTGCCACCTTCTAGTGTTTCCAGCTCTCACCAGATTCTGTGCACAGATTCTAGGGCATTTGTAGCATTTGTAGCACATTGTCTTTAAGAACCAAGCCCAAAGCCTGAGGACTGCAGGGCCTGGTTCACCTCAGCAATGATTCCAGCTCTTGGTGCTGATTTTCTCAGGGGGGGGGCTGTTGTTGTCTATTTTTCTTTTACTTTTTATAAAAATATGTTAGACGTTTTTATTTTATGTGTGTGAATGTTTTCCTGCATGTGTGTGTGCACACACTACATGCATGCCTGACACCCACAGAGGGCAGAAGAGGGCCCTGGATCCTCTGGGATTGGAGGTATAGATGGTTGTGGGCTACCATGTGGGTGCTGGGAACCAAATCCTCCAAAAGAGTAAAGGGCCTGAGCCTTTTCCAGCCCACATTGTTTTTCCTTGAGACAGGATCTTATTATGTAGCTCTGGCTGGTCTGAAACTCACCATGTAGACCAGGGTGGCCTGAAACTCACTGTGTAGACCAGGCTTGCTCTAAACTCATAGGGATCCTCCTGCCTCTGCTTCCCAAGTGCTGGAACTGAAGGTGTGTGCCACCAGAGTTTTCCTCTGTTAGCTGCTTTTCACAATGCAGTGACCAGGACAACTCAAGGGAGCCCACAGTTTCAGGAGGATTTCAGCTCATCACGACAGGGACAGTGCGTTCATGGAAGTGGCTCCATGAGCGGTTCGTTGGAGTGGGAGAGGGTAGTGGTGGGTCTCCACATGGCACAGGTCAAAAAGCAGAGAACTAGCCTAGAGCGATGAGCTAGTATAACCTGCAAAGACCTGCTCCTCTCTGATCCACTCACCAACCAGGTCCCACCTCCTAAAGGCTCCACATCCTCTCAAATAGTGCCACAAGCTAGGGACCCAGAGTCTAGAACATGAGCCTGCAGGAACGTTTCCAGTTCAAACTCTGATAATATATTTAAAATTGATACCTGGGAAATTCATTGTGAATATCTCATTCATAAAAAGTTATAGAAGAAAATATCCATTTCTAAATATGTATACTTACACACACACACACACACACACACAAAATGTAATTTGGAACTGTGGATTTAACTCAACGGCACAGTGCCTGTCTGGCATATGAAAGGGCCTAGCCTGAATCATTGGTACCTGTTGCATGAGGAGGAATGGGCTGTGTCCTGCTGCCCAGCTCCCTGCCGCTGGCCTGCTTTTGGTCCCAGCTAGCTTATACCCAAATAATTACACAGAAACTGTATTCATTTAAACTCTGCCTGGCCCATTAGTTCTAGCCTCTTCTTGGCCAACTCTTACATCTTGATTCAGCCTATTTCTAATAATCTGTATCCACCACGAGGATGTGGCTGACCAGCATGAGTCTAACCAGTGTCCATCTTGGGCCAGAGAATCATGGCATCTGCCACACTTCCCTTCCCAGCATTCCATCCTGTCTACTCCGCCTACCTGATTTCTGCTCTATCAAAAGGCCAAGGCAGTTTTCTTTATTCAACCAATGAAAGCAACGCAAAATACAGAAGACCCTCCTACACCAGGTACCTAAAAAGGAAAGGAAGAAAGAAAGAAGAGAAAAAAAAGATTGATTCACTGTACAATATCGTGACTTTAATTAATCACAATGCACTATACTGTTGGAAATTATCAAGAAAATACTTTGTTTTTATACAAAAATGATAGCTAGGAGGTAATGTATTTATTAATTAGCTTGTTTTTAAACAAGATTTTATTTATATTTATTTTTTATTTACACTTTGTGTGTGTGTGTGTGTGTCTGTGTGTGTGTGTGTGTGAGCACACACACTCACACATGTTGGAGTGACCATGGAATACAGAGAAAGCGTCAGGTCTCTGGAAGTGGGGTTCCAGCTGGTTGTGAGCCGTCTGATGTGGGTGCTGAAGACGGAACTCAGGTCCTCTGGAAGAACAATAATGGGTCTTCACAGCTGAGCCACAGTTGTCGCCATTCTAACAATAATTACACAATGCCAATATTACATGTATCAGTGTAAAAAATCAAATCTTCTAAAGCACATTATTCCTTTTGCAATGCCAGAGTATGACTGGTCATCAGACTGGGGAAAATAATCAAATGTGATTTCTTAAAATATTTTTATTTTTGCTGAAAATACTCACATGTTAAATGTCAGTTGATGCCATAGATCATAACAAAAGACAGGGCCTTTCCCTATCTCTTTCTCCTTCTATTCCACTTCCTTGAGGCTAATCATCATTAATTATCTTAGCTATTTCTTCTGGTATCTTCATCCATATTTCTTATACAACTGCTTTTTAAAACCTTAGGCGTGATGTCTCAGTTCGCTCTGTGTGGAGTGTGAACTTGTAGCTGTCATTACCCCCCCCACACACACACACATAACATTTGATACATTTTGATTTTGCTTCTTGTCAAGTCATCTATTTCTGGAACTTTTCATTCTCTTGACATCAACAACTGCTTTAATTTTGTTTAGTTTGTTAAGGACTCCAGCTTCACCAAACAAAACAAAACCAACCAACCAACCAACCAAACCAAACCCCTAAGAACTTCTTCCTAAAAACACTGGCAGCAGACAGTTCATCAGTTGCTTTTATGTTTCCTCTTCTGCAGAGTGTCCCTGCCACACCCACAACACTCTGTTGTCCTCATGTAGTAGAAATAACGCCTTTCAGCCTCATGCGTGCTCTTCCTGGAACACTCTTGCATCCTCACCTTGGCTATGTCTTGCGGCATGCCACCATCTTGGTAGGACACACCAGTTCCCCTCCTTCTAAACTTGAAGGTGGCTCCTTTTTGGAGGCTTCATGTCTTCTAACATGAGATGTGGAGACTCAGTGTCCCTGATTCTACAGTCAGATGAACGCATGAAGTAGCACAAGACTCTTGACTAACATTTTTTGCAAGTATTCTGGAATGTTGATTTTGTGGAGGTTCTTGCCCTGCTCTCTTCTCAGACACTACTTTATCCATTCCATCTTCTGAATAAAATGATTTCGCGGACTTGGAACATCCTGACCTTCTGAAAAGGGAAAAGAATACTTTCAGGGAAAATATTCATAGGCAAAGAATTAGCCTGGGGCTGTGATTCATGTCTGTCCTGAACACACATTCCTGAAGCAGCTGTGGCTTTGGTTTGGGCCCATAAACTTGTAAGCTGCCTAGAGCAGAGTCCTTTGATCCCAGTCATGGAAGACTGTGGTGTGAGCGTGCAATCACAGGATGCTTGTGAGGTATGAGCGTGTAAGCAAGGATGCTTGTGAGGTGTGAGTGTGCAAGCACAGGATGCTTGTGAGGTATGAGCGCGCAAGCAAGGATGCTTGTGAGGAGAACTTACTGTCAACCTTCTGGCGATAAATGCAAGAACTTAAGCCAGATAAAGTCATAAACTCTTCTACTTAGGCCATTGTAATCCAGTTTCTTACCTGAAAAGAATCATGTGGCTCACTTTATCATTTAGTTTAATTTTCCTAGAAATTACCATGAAAGTTACAGAACTGTTAGGGACTCAGACCTGGAAGTATCTTCAGAAGTTAACTGTGTCTTGGTTTCTGGCTCCAGCATGGTCTTCTGTATTGGCCATAGACCTGGAAGTATCTTCAGAAGCTAACTGCATTGGTTTCTGGCTCCAGGCATGGTCTTCTGTATTGGCCATAGCCTGTCTCATTCACTCTTTGCCGCACAAGGAGGTAGCATTTACTTATCTCTATCTGGTAAGCAGAAATTAATTGTAGAAATTTATTACCTAAAGTCACATGATCATTAAAGAGAGAGTTAAGACTTAAATCCAGCCCATAATCATCCCAAAAACATGAGCTGAAGGCTATCCTGCCTAGGGAGTCACCATGATCTTCAGGCTGTAGAAGCTGATCCGGGGCCACAGTACATTGGTTACTTCTGTGTTTGTCTGTCCCTTAACATTATGTGCGAGTTAGGTATTTGGAGGAGTGGAATTAGTTAAAACTGTATAGAGGAATTTGATCTGGAACCTAACCCCTGCCTCATATGAAATGCTGGCCACTGAACCTTTTCCCCTTGGGCAAAAGACTGGTGGAATTAGTGAAATGGCATATGCCTGTAGTCCCGGGCGCTTGGGAGGCAGGGGCGAAAGAATTGCTTGAGTCCAGGAATTCAAGAGTGGCCTGGGTTATATAGAAAGGATACACAGGGCAAGACATATGTATAGGTGAATGGTAGGGTATTTGCCTAGCTTGTGAAGGACAATGGATTCAATACCCAATGTCCTTCTACCCCACCAACCACAAAAAAGAAAGAATTTAAAATAGTACTGGAGTTTATCCTATGGAACAAAACAACCGCACCGTTGATCCCAGGAAGCGCAGTGCAGTGCTGACCTCAGTAAATCCGTCCTAGTGTTCTATTGCTGTGCAGAGGCGCCACGACCACAGCAACTCTTACAAAGGAGAACACTTAGCTGGGGCTGGCTTACATTTTCAGAGTCCACTATCGTCATGGTGGGAAGCATGGTGGCATGTGGGCGGACATGGCGCTGGAAAAGGAGAGGAGAGTTCTAGATTCCCAGGCAGCAGGAGGAGACTGTCCACACTGGGCATGGCTTGAGCATAGGAAGCCTCAAACCCCGCCTC
The DNA here is from genome assembly GCA_004026605.1 of Ondatra zibethicus. NCBI lineage: Eukaryota > Metazoa > Chordata > Mammalia > Rodentia > Cricetidae > Ondatra > Ondatra zibethicus. Next base: position 21,434 of record PVIU01005114.1, read on the forward strand.
CACAATGACACGCTTCCTTCAACAAGGCCACACCTCCCAGGAGGGCCACTCCCTGTGGGCCAAGCATTCAAACGTACGAGTTTATAGTGGCCATTCCTATTGAAACCACCACAGTATCCCAGACATGTGCCCGTGTTTCTATCAGGAAGATGAGATAAGCATGGAAACTTAAGACAGAATTTTGTGAACAGCAGAGGAAGATTTTCTTAGTAATACAGTTGCTATCCATGGTGAGATGAGAAAGAGAGCTAGTTGTCAGCCCAGGAGTCTAACCAAGCTAGCAGGCAAGGGTGAATGAGAGAAAAACATCTCCAAACACGGTGGGGCTGAGGGGAAGACGTGGTGAGTGAAGCATGTGCCATGCAAACACAAAGACCCAAGTTTGAATCCTCAGAACCCAGGGAGAGCTGGGCACAGTAGCGCACATCTTCAACCCCAGGGCTCCTAGGGCAGTGTTTGGGATGGAGACTCGAGAATCCACAGAAACCTGTGAGTCGGTCTGGCATATGGGACAGTGAACAACAAAGATGTCTTAGTTCGGGTTCCTGCCGCTGTGACCAAACACCATGACCAAGGCAACCTGAGGAGGACAGGGTTTATTTGACTTCATTGAAGGAAGTCAGGGCAGGAACCTGGAGGCAGAAGCTGATGCAGAGGCCATGGGTGAGGGGCCGCGTGCTGCTTACTAGCTTGCTCCCCATGACTTCCTCAACCTGCTTTCTTAGAACCCAGGACCACCAGCCCTGGATTGGTACCACCCACAATGGGCTGGGCTCTCCCACATCACTAATTAAGAAAATGCCCTACAGGCTTTCCTGGGAGGCATTTTCTTAACTGAAGTTCCCTCCTCTCAGATAACTTTAACTTGTGTTAGGTTGACATAACACTGTCCAGCACAGAAGGTGTGTCCTCTGACCTCCACAAAACACTTCCAAACATAAAAAACGTAAGACTTCCCAAACACCTTTTAAAAAGATGCTCTAAGTAGTAAAATGCAGCAAAACAAGGGGCTATTTGGACATATCCTGGAAGAGGGCACGGGACCCAGAAGAACAGTAAGCAGATGTCCAGCTGGACCACTCCGCAGCAAGCTGAACAATTTATATGGAGATTCAAAGCAGAGAACACCCAGGGGACTGTTCCTAAGGAAAAGGGAGCTGGAGAATACCTGACTTTATGGAGAAGGGATAAGAAAACATGTACAGCAACTTGTGCAAGGGGGGGGGGGGAAACAAGGACTCTAATAACTCCAAGTAAAACAAATGGCTGGGAAGAAAAAGAGAGAAGAGAGAAATCACAGTGTTCCTTAGCCCTGCTAGGAGTAATGTGCATCTAGGAAACAGCTGAGGATTTCTGTGTCCTGTGGGCGGAGGGGTGAGAGCCACACTCCCATGCATTCCAAGAAGCAGTCAGTAGGTAACTTCTACAACGGAAGTCAGGAAATAACAGCAGAACCGCACCACTGCCCGGAGGACAGCTAAGACCTAAGCAAGTTGGTTTGAGGTTCTTTAAAGGACACGTGTGAAGCTGTTTCTGAGACTTAGTCATGAGATGGGGCGGCTAAGAGTGGCGTCAATGAAATTCTGCACTCACCTTTCTGGGCTATGCGTCAGATGCTCTTAGAAAAGAAAAACAAAAACATGCCTCAGGCAATGAAATTGGAGAGGCACTGGGCTAGACTTTTGGTTTTCATTATAAGGCTTTTGCTACCAAATTTTTTCCAAACTGTATTTATTAAATTCACAGTCTCAAAAAAATTTTTTAAATTACATTCATTTGTGTGTGTGGGAGTGCACTTGCACATACATGTGTAAAGGTCCAAGAACAGGCCAAATTTGTAGGAATTGGTTCTCTCCTTCCACCATGTGTACCCTGGAGACTGTACTGAGGTTGACAGGACAGTAGCAAGTCCTCACCCTCCTCACCCGCAAAGTCATCTGGTCAGACCCAAACTGAAAACTTAGTAAAAGTGTGAGACTAAAGATAAATGAATGGGCGTCCCAGCCTTTCTGATAATATTTTGTGATAGCATGGTGACATCTTTATGTGTTTTTCTTTAAATTTTTTATTTATTGGTGTGTGAGTCTGGGCACATAGGGCAGTGGTCCACCTGTGGAGGCCAGAGGACAACTTCTGAGAATCAATTTTTGCCTTCATGGGTCCCGGGGATTAAATCAGGTCTTCAGGATTATGTGGCAAGCAATTTTCCCCGAGTCATCCCACATCTCTATTTTGTAATTTGATTTGATTTCTGAGAAGGGTTTTACTTTGTAGCCCAGGTTGACCTTGAATTCTTGATCCTCCTATCTGAGCGTTCTGGTGCCAGGATTACAAGTGTGTGTCCCTCCTCCCCCCTGCACATTTTGTATTTGACCTTAGGAAAAACAAAACACCAAATAAAAAACCAACTTGAAGTTATATTTTCCTAAAGGCTTCTCTCAGTATTTTGGCAGTTCAAGTCATTCTTTTTTGAAATACTAATAGTGCCAGTAATCTAGTCTCTCTCCGTCTTTATCATTCATTGGCCAGTCTAAGTCTGCCAGTTCTCACGGGTCCACCAAAGGCTTTTCCTGTGCTCCTGTGATCTGGGGCTTCACCACTGCCTCCCTTCATGGAATGCTGCATTTCATGGTAAAGCCCACATTTCACTTTGAAGTGGGTTTGCACTTTGTTTTCAGTGAGTGCTTGATGATCATTCCAGCACAAGGGAGAAAAGCCTCATGGGTGCTGGGGAGGTGTTTATTTTTGAGACAAATTTTCATGCAGTCCAGGCTGGACTCCAACTTGGATGTAGCTGATGACCTCTGAACTCCTGCTTCCATCTCCCAAGGGATGGGTTGCAACTGCCTCACCCTGCCCTTCATTCTTGTCTTCTTAGTTCTGTCGCTGTGAAGAGACACCAGGACCACGACAGCTCTTATAAAGGAAAACATTTAACTGGGACTGGCTTACAGTTTCAGAGGTTTAGTCCATTGTCATCATGGCAGGTGCTGGAGTAGCTGAGAAACTGATTTATGGGGGAGAGACGGGGGCGGGGTGGGAGGCAGGAGGAAGGACTTGAGGCTTGGGCTTTTGAAACCTTAAAGCCCACCCCTAGTGACACACTTCCTCCAATAAGGCCACATCTTCTAACCCTTTTACTCCTCTGAAGTAGCACTGGCTGCTCCCTGGTGAGCGACTAGCATTCAAATATATGACCCTTTGGGAGCCATTCTTAGTCAAACCATCACAGTTTCCTTTTGGGAAGGATGTTAGGGTATGCAGACTTTGGGGAACATTTCTTACTGTTTTTTAATGCCACCATCCCTCCATGATCAGTCACCAGGTGAGTTTTATTAATATTCTTTTGCTGTTGATTTGTATAAACTCTATAGCAAAAAGATATTAACATGTATATTTTCTGAAGGTTTTCGGGGATTTTGCTTTACTCTTTAGTTTTAGTTGTACAAAAGGTCAAAACACAAAATTTTTATGTTAGCAAATTAGATGGTTGTTACTGTTACCTCCTTCTGGCCCAGAGGCCTCAGGGAATAAGAGGGCTTTTTTTTCCCCACACCCAACTCTTCAGACAGTGTTTAGATGTGTCAAACAGAGGGATAAAAATCTATATTTCTTTCCCTTTTTAAACTACAGATTTAAATTTCAATTTAAATTTAAATGTTCTTTAATTTCCTTCTAAATTTTAATTTTTTTTTAAAAGACAGAATCTTACATAGTCTTGGGGTTGGCCCGGAACTTACTATGTGGACCAGGCTGGCCTCAAACTCAGTGATCCACCTGCCTCTGCCTCCTGAGCGCTAGGATTAAAGACATGTCCTTCTACATCCAGTTTATAAAACATTTAACTCTCTAATTCTTTTCAAATGCGTTTGGGTCTGGTTACATGGTAAGGTCACAGTGCCACCTGAGCCCTGTTGACTCAGCACAAGTTACCGCCTTGTGTGTAAAGCCTGCGGTCACCAGAAATATGACCTGCAGACCTCAGGCAATCCAGCACAGACAGACCTCAGCCGGGTCGTCTTCTCCTTTTTAGAACAAAGTTAGGTATAAAATAAGCTTGCACGTACTGTTTCTCCTCTTGACATGGCTTGTTCACTGACTATGGATTATATGCAGCCCCTAGTAAAGCTAATTGGAACCACTTAAAACCAGGAATAAGAAAATGCTTTCAGTGGGCATCCTATGCCCTTCGAAGGCTAGCCAAAATCCTACATTTGATAAAAAATTTTTAAAATGCTTTAATTCTTTTCATTTTTTAATTTGATGTGTATTGATGTTTTGCCTGCACATATGTCCATGCGCCATGTGTGTGCAATACCTGTGAAGGCCAATAAAGGACACTGGATCATGTAGGACTGGAGTTATAGACAGCTGGGAACTTCCATGTGGGTGCTGGGAATTGAACCCAGGTCCTCTGAAAGAGCAGCCTGTGCTCTTAACCATGGAGCCATCCCTCCAGCCCCTAAATAAAGTTTAATTAGCATATGTTAATGACACATAACAATGGATTTCATGATGACATTCTTATACATGTAGAGAATGAACTTTGACCCATTTGTCCCCTTGTCCTCTGTGTCCACTCCAACTCCTCATGACTGCTTTCCCCTACCCACTAGCCCGATCTTTCACTTTCTCGTCTTTTTTTTAAATATATAAAAACCATGTTAATGAGGTTTGTTTTGTAGTTCAGTGGAGTTGGGGCCCTGGGTTCAATCTTTAGCAGCAAAAGGGAAAAAGTGTGGAAGCAAGGAAGGAAGTGAAGGAAGGCAAGAGGGAGGGAGGGAGGTGAAAAGAATACAAGGAGAATTGACTTTGAACTTGAAAACCAAAGGCATCCAGCATGGAGAAGTCATTCTCACTGTGCTCACATGTATGCATGCACACACACATGCCCATACACAGACCACGCATACACATACACACACACACACACACACACACACACGCCCATACACAGACCACATACACACAGCATTTGTAGATTTCTTATTCTGTGTCAGGGGATTCAATAGGTAAATGCTTATATTTTGTTCCCGAAGGGTAGGAGTTGCTCAGAAGTAGTATTTGGGAATTTGATTGGAAAATGTCTTTTAACCTCAAATTACTGATATAAGATTGTGCACCTATTGATGGTTTAGTTGTTAAAATAACGACCCCTAATAGATCAGTGTGGTTCTTTGGTCCCAGGTAAAGAGGGTCTTGAAGTATGTTTTTGGGTAGATGCCAGGGGACATGAGCAAAGGGCCTTTTTTTCATCCTCGGAGAGATGGTCGTGCCCTGCTGTTGGCTCTGTGATAAAGTCCAAACACTACACACCCAGGACTACAGGAGCGATGTCGCTAGAGACACACAGCGCTGACACCATGCCATCCCAGGCAGGTACCTGCAGGAGGCCACTGTTGGTCACCATGGGAGCGTCTTCTCTTTAACCATCTCATTGGCTTTACAAATGACCTAACGAAAACTATTGATCTAAAAAAAAATTCATAATTATATTCCATCCTGACTGTTTCAGAATGTGGACATACATATCAGATATTCTGACAACTGTTTTGGACATGTGGACCTGCTGGTAGCTTTATTTAGTATTCCTGTTAGGGAAATTGGGGGTAAGGAAACTTCCATTTTTCTAAAAAAAAAAAAAAATCCTTACTGCCTGCTTGGCACGTGGGCTGCAGACACCCAGAGTTTCTTTTAGCTGCCACTGTAGGAGTGCACATTGGTGAAACCCTTTGCAAAACTTTGTGACCAAGCCAGCGGTAGTGGCGCACACCTTTAATCCCAGCACCCGGGAGGCAGAGGCAGGCAGATTTCTGTGAGTTCGAGGCCAGCCTGGTCTACAGGGGAAGTCCCAGGACACCCAAGACTATATAGAGAAACCCTGTCTTGAAAACAAGCAACCAATCAAACAAAAAACAACAGCAAACTGTGACCAGCGCTAGAGAGACAGCTCAGTGGTTAGGAGCACTTGCTGCTCTTACAGAGGACCCAGGTTCAGTGCCAGCACCCACACAGAGGCTCATAACTGTAACTCCAGTTCCAGGGCATCTACACAGTTTTCCAGCCCACCTCCTGGCAGCAGGCATGCATGTGGTTCATGTACATAAATGCAGACACTCATACCTAACCACACACAAACAAACAAACCTGTGAGAGCAAGGGTTTAGTTCAGTGGTTCTCAACCTTCCTAATGCTGCAACCCTTTAATACAGTTCCTCACGCTGTGGTGACCCCCAACCATAAAATATTTTATTACTGTTTCACAACTGTAATTTTGCTACTGTTAGGAATCATAATGTAAATATCTGTTATGTAGGATATGCACTCTGCGACACCTGTGAAAGAGTCATTTAACAGTTCAAAGGGGTCATGACCCACAAGTTGAGAACCTCCAGTTTAGCTCAATTGCATGTGGGAGAGCTTGGGTTTTATCCCCAGGACCAAAACAACCTCATTAATCCCACGTAGACAATCCTTCTCTCAGATACAGAAATAGCCAATCATACAAGTATATTATCAAAGGAGCCGGGCCTGGTGGCTCATGCCTGGAATCCCAACACCTGAGAGTGGGAAGGAGGACTATCAAGAGATAAGGCCAGTACTGGGTATATCAAAGTCCCAGACCATCCTAAGCTAAATAAGACCCTATCTTTTTTTTCCCCCCAAGACAGGGTTTCTCTGTATAGTTCTAGGACAGAGCCCGTCCTAGAACTCCCTCTGTAGACCAGGTCTTGAAATTACAGAGATATTACCTGCCTCTGCCTCCCAAATGCTGGGATTAAAGGTGTGCACCACCACTGCCTGGTAAGACCCTATCTTAAAAGAAAACAAAAATGAAAAGGAAACCAAAACCCAAATACACCATCAAGAAATTGTTTATAATAATAAGTCAGTTGCCAGAAGGAAGGAATAGATCTTTAAAGAATTTTATGTATCCCCCAAATGACTGCTTGTAGTCATTATAGTGATTACTGTAAACATTATAAAATGGCATCCCAAACTTTGATGTATTAATGTACAGTTAAAATTCCAGCATTCAGGAGTCAGAGGCACACAGACCTCTGTGAATTCAGGACCAGCCTTGTCTACATCATGAGTACCAGGCCAGCCAGGATTTTGTAGTGAGACCCTGCCTATAAATAAATAAATAATAAATGCATGCTGTGGACAGTCCTAGAGCTATGACAGCTTGACAGTTAAGAGCACTGGCTGATCTTCTATAGAACCAAAGATTGATTCCCAGCATCCACAACTGCCTGTCAACTCTGGTTCCAGAAGCTCTGGCGCCCTTTCCTGGCCTTCACAAGTACCACATGCACACGGTACACACACACACACATATACATCAAACACACATATATACATATAAGTAAATCTTTTTTTAAAAAGAAAAATGCAGCATACAAATAACATACAAATTATGGGATTAATGTGGAAGATCATGTATATGAGAAACCAGGAAATATGAGCCAAAATGCTTTCTCTGTCATTGGGAAAGTCCATAACGTGGTAAAATGGTTGGTTATTTTGCTGGCATTGCGGAAGTCTATGACTTGGTAAGGTTTTCCATTATTTCGCTGCCATTGTGATTCTGTAACTCAGGGAGGTGGTTATTTCTTTTCTAATGCCTTATGATTTTTAAAAATACAATTTTTGAGGATAGAAAATAAATAAATATCTTGTTAGTGGAAACACATTTGATGTCAAATGACCATGGTTTCTCTATGATGTTGATCATATTTCCAGTCTTTTCTGCAGTTCTTTAACTTGACAGCCCTATGAGGAAAAAGGAAGGGATTGGAGAACAGGGAAGAGCAGAGACAAGCGATAGTTTCATGTGGTCTGTGTTGAGAAAATGTCCTGGATGTGAGTACCTGAGTGTGGCATCCTCTGTATTAAAGGAAGCTGGCTCATCCCAGGTGTTCCTGGATTTAAGGAATGAGTTCAATTAAAAACTGAGCTGACAGCTTGAAATTCCACGGGGAACAGAAGGTAATTAATAAACATGGTCAGATTGAATAAAGTAGAAAATTGATTTCTGCTTGGATGGAACTTGGAAATTAGGGTGATTAAGGCAGATCCCAGTTCAGGCTCCATGGAGGAGCTGCACTGTGGATAACGGATTTTGAAAAATATAGCTTTTTCAAATATAGCCACAGATCTACTAGGATTTAAAAATAAAATGTCTATCCTGGCAGGGTTTTTTCTGAAATGTAGTCTGTGCAAGTCTTCCAGTGGTGCCAACCTCAGCAGGGTTGTTTCCTGTCTAGTGGGGAGTGTGAAGCAGTTCCTGAGCCACTTTCTTTTAATACTACCTGACCAGAAATGGGGAGAAAAGATGGAGAATGAAATAGGATTTTTTTTTCTGTTGCAAGTGACAAAAACCCATCCCAAATTAGCCTAAGCAAAAAATAAAATCAAATAATGTAAAGGTCAGTGGTGTCTTGGTCAGTTTGCCAGTGCTGTAGCTAAACACCACAGATGGGATTGGTCTTGTAGAAACAGGTCTTACATGATGAAACACATGACCAAAAGCACGTTGGGGAGGAGGGGGTTTATTTCACTCACAGTTCCATATACAGTTCATCATCGAAAGCAGTGAGGGCAGGAACTCACACAGGGCAGGAATGTGAAGGCAGAGGCAGGAGCTGATGCAGAGTCCATGGAGGGGTGCTGCTTACTGACTTGCTCCCCATGGCTTGCTCAGCCTGCTTTCTTATAGAACCCAGGACCACCAGCCCAGGGATGGCACCACCAATGGGCTGGGCCCTCCTCCATCAATCACTAGGAAATGCCCTATAGGCTCCTATCATATGGAGATGTTTGTTTGTTGTTTGTTTGTTTGTAGCCACATTTGAGGCAATCTTTACTAAATACTGGCCAGGACCCTGGATATTAGCCAGGTCCATATCCAGAATTCCCAGAGTATGGTGCCGAATTACATTAGTCAGAGACTTTTAATAAAGATGCACAAGGATATGTACTTCCCTCCTTTGTTCAGTTAGGGGCAAGCATGCACCCTGATGTACTTCCTGCTTACATACCTCCTACCTAAGTGTGATCAAGCACACAGCCTGTGCAGCTGGGTCAGTCCAGCTTGTCTACAGAAGTGAAAACATTCAGGTTGTTATCTTATGTGAGCAGCCCCCACACTCCAGGAAGCCATCTGTCCTTGGGAAAGTGGGGCTCACAGGTGAGCGGCATTCTTGTTGTGGGGGCCTTTTCTTAATTGATGCTCCCTTCTCTTAGATGACTTTAGCTTGTGTCAAGCTGATATAAAACTATCCTGAACAATTGACTGACACATAAATACATCACAATTAAGCCACAACCTTTCCTTTCTCGTTTATCCCCCAAGATCTCACACTAAAAAACATAAATAACTTTAGAAGTCCCAAGTCTTTACAAATTCAAGTACATTAAAAGTTTAGTCTCTTTAAAATATCCAATCTCTTTAAAAATCCAAAATCTCTTTTAAAAATTCAAAGCCTTTCAGCTGTGGGCTCTTGCAAACATCAAAAATTAAGTCAAATACTTTTGTCAAACGGGGACAACCAGGGCACAATCACTGTTGGGAGTATGGTTTTGCTTTATTTGAATTTGGATTCAAATAAAGCAAAATCAAGCTCCCAACAGTGTAAACAGCTCAATGTCTAATTATCTGGGATTCACTCACCATCTTCTGGGCTCCTCCAAGGGGCTTGGGTCACAGCTCTGTGCTCTGCAGCACACATAGCTTGTCCCCTAGGCTCCAGCTGGCCCACTCCACTGCAGCTGCTATTCTTGGTGTTCATCCCATGGTGCTGGCATCTCCAAAACACTTGGGTCTTCTGCTGCAACTGGGCTGCACTTTCACCAATAGCTTCTCCCTGGGCTCTCTTCATGGTGCCAAACCTCCACTTCTCTGCATGGCCTCTCAATCCTGGGTCTTCAACTGCTATTGAGGCTGCACTTTCACCAATGGCCTCTCCTGGCCTCTCACAGTGCCAAGCCTCAGCTGCTCTCCATGACCTCTCCATGCCTTCAAAACCAGTTCCACCTGGGTGACTCTTACCCTACCAATTTCGGCTGCCAGCATGAAGTACAACCTTGACTATCTCTGGAGCATGACTTCTGTGTACTGACTTTCAGGAAATAACATCCCAGAAGATTTCAGTCAGTGACGCTGGTCCCTTCTTAATCACCACTAATTTCTCAGCTCCAGCCGACCAGTTTCAATTGTCCCAATAGTATAAAGGTTTTACATTAGTGTCTGGTCTCTTGTTAATCACAGTTGATTTTTCAACTCCGACTGCCCAGAACCACAGATTCTTCATACAAATGGCCCAGTATAGGCTTTGCTTCCCTCTGCAACTTTACAAGCCAGGCTTCCATCATCCGCACTGCTCTCAACATTTGTTGGAAGGAGGTTGCTTGTTTGGTTCCCAGACACCCAGCTAGCTTAGACTGAAATAATGACATAGAAACTGTATTAATTAAATCACTGCTTGGCCCACTAGCTCTAGCTTCTTATTGGCTAACTCTTACATCTTAATTTAATTCATATCCATTAATCTGTGTATCACCACAAGGCCATGGCCTACCAGCAAAGTTTCATTCTGTCTCAAGTGGCGGATCCATGGCATCTCTCTGACTCCACCCTTCTTCCTCCCAGCATACAGCCTAGCTTTCCCCGCCTAGTTCTGTTCTTCCCTGCCATAGACTCAAAGCAGTTCTTTATTCATTAACCAATAAAAACAACACACAGACAGAAGGATCTCCCACACCAAAAGTTCTAGTCCTCAAAGCTCCAACAGAACAGCCCACTGAGCTCTCAACACTCAGTGGCTCTTCTAGCTTGGAGTTCCAAAGTCCTTCCACAATTCTCAAAACGTGGTCAGATCTGTCACAGCAATACCTTACCATTCCGGTACCAACTTCGTTGAGGCTCCCTCCTCTCAGATGACTTTGGCTTGTGTCAAGTTGACATGAAACTAGCCAGCGCACCAGGTTTCATTGTTGTTGTCCCTTCCTCCAATCGCGGTTCTTTAGGCTGGGAGGTTCATGGTCAGGTGGGCAGATCTGGGGGGCACTTCTGACGTGGGCTCTGCTGTCATCAGGTAGCTCAGGCCATCATCTGGTAAGAACATTCTTGCTAAGGGCCTCTTTCACTCAGGAAATGGCAGTCACATTGGATGAAGACTCAATGCTTATGGCCTTATTTAAACCTTAATCACCCCCCAAGGTCCCAAATATCATAGATTAATATCTCACAGTGGTAATGAGATCCTGACATGAACTTAGAAGGGAACACACCATGCTTGGCTTAAGCTCTTCTTATTTTTTTATTTTATTTTATTTATGTATTTGGGTTTGTTGTTGTTGTTTTTGGTTTGGTTTTTGGTTTTTTTGAGACAGGGTTTCTCTGTGTAGTCCTGGCTGTCCTGGAACTCCCTCTGTAAACCAGGCTGGCCTCAAACTCAGAGATCTGCCTGCCTCTCTGCCTCTGAGTGCTGGGATTAAAGACATGAGCCAGCACTGCCCAGCTGCGTGAGCTCTTTTTATTTTAGAGAGGAAGAGCTTAGATCTAAGTGTTTGTATTTCCAGTGCCTGGGTGCTGAGTCACTAGATCTAGCCTTTCCGAGCCTCTCTTTCTCACTTGGTCAGTGGAGGGAACAGTACCGCCTGCACCGGGCTATTGTGAGGGTCAGATGGGGGCAGATATGTGAGGAGACTCTGCCAGCTAGGGATGGCAGCAGGGATGGGGCAGCACTCCTGGGGCAATTATGGTGGGCAGTGGGGTCTGCTGAGCAGGCTGGAGAGAAACCCCACCTGCCTGCAGAAGACTTCGCAGTGACAGACTGGCAAAGACAGGCAATACACAGTGACATAAGCATTTACATCTGCTATTCGATGGTGAATACCTTTCTCAATGTTGATAGGCACACAGAGCACCTGCTGAGAAAGCTGCTTGCTCTCACTCTCTCTCCTGACCGGAGCATACACAAATGTCTATTAACGGGTACCTTCTGTGTCGTGGTAGAGACTTCTCACCTGAGATGTGAGATGTGTATACTTTCTGGAGAAAGATGATGTCATGAAAGGGGGTTTGGGCAAAGTCAGATTGATTACTATAGTGTAGGATTTAGCTATTTATCTCATATCAGAAGTTTTGTAACTGGCCAGTGATGTCACAAGTTTTTAATCCCAGCACTCAGAAGGCAGAAATAGGCAGATATCTAAATTCGAGGCCAGCCTGGTCTACAGAGCAAGTTCCAGGACAGGACAGTCAGGACTACACAGAGAAACCTGTCTCAAAAAACAAAATAAAACAAAAGTACTTTGTTATATCGCTTATTTTTCTTATGTATTTTTTTATATTCTCATTTATCTTAAAATTTTAAGTAAAATATCAAATATTTTAATTTGCAATACAGTTATTTCTTGCTATCCATTGGGCATTAGTTCCAGGAGCACCTCAGACTTGAAATTCCATGGCTGCTTAAGGCCCTGGTATGAAATGACACAGTGTCTGCACCCCATCTGCAAACAATCATGTGCTAAGAAGCATCTCCAGATTCTCTTTGACACCTAATACAATGGCAATGCTATCAAGACAATGACGCCGTGTCACTTAGGATATAATGAAAAAAGTCTATGTGTTCAGTACGATACATTTGGAGCAACCTTTTTGATCCTCCGTTAGCTGACTCTATGTATGGGCAGCCTGTGGAGACAGATGCTCTCAATAGAAGAAAATGATTCCAAATCCCTTCTTGCACGCTAGCTGTCTCTCCTGTATTCTGCTTTCTTCAGAGTATAGCCCCAGGGCCCTGTCCCATTGAGTTTGCCACATGCCCCACCCGTCTCTATGGCCTCTGCCTACAAACTTCCCAATTCTTTTCTAAATTTATGTCTCCCTCCCCCGATTTTGACATGTGTGTATGAGTGTGCATGTGTGCATGTGTGTGAGTGCACATTTTGTGTGTGTGTAAGTGTGGAAGTCTGGGATTGATGACAAGAATCTCCCTCAATCTTTCTTCCATCTTAACCGTTGAGGCAGGGTCTCTCAACCAAACCCGGAGCTCTCCAGTATAGCTGGTCTCACTAGCCAGTGTCTTCTAGGGATCACTTATCTCTGTCCTTGGAAGCTGAAGTGAAAGGCAGGCTGCCACACCCACCAGCATTTATTCGGGGATTTGGGAATCCGAACTCTATCCCACTACAGCTTGCTTTATTGTTGCTTTTGAATCCTCCTCCTATTACTTAGATGGAATCAGTCTCCTTGCATTGAGATCGCAGCCTTCCTGTGGTTAGTGTTTCTACACCGGTGTTTCTGACAGCTCCCAGAATCTCTCAAGGTAATAATACCTTGTGCACAGCAGGCTATAGTGAACGTGTGGGGATCTTGTGGGGATCTAACTATTCAGCTTTGTTTGGCCGAGATTTCATAGAAGCATCAGTTCCAACTCCTGGGGACACTACATGAATCCAAAAGGTAAAGAAAGAGAGCCCTTCTATTTACGTGCATAGAGTGAGCTCTCCCAGGCCTGCTGACCTACTTAGATACAGACCAATTTCTACTCTCATTCACTTTTATACTGTCGCAATCATCCCAACCGAGTATGCCCCCTCTATTTGCCCTCTTTGCCTTGCCTTTCCTGGCCAGTGTTTCCTGTGTCAACCCTTCCTTCAGCTGTGTTGCCTTGCAAATGCCTCCTCTTCTTCTGTCCATCCCAGCTCAGATATAGCTCTTCAAGCGGCTTCTTGGGGACCCTCTTACATCACATCCAGCCTTATACATTATATATAATATTTATGTTTTTTTCCAGTGAGGCGGATGTTGCTCACTAAAATATAAGCTATGAAAATAAGAAATGTATGTCTTTATTGCCAACTAGGACTCAGTTCTCCTAACAAGAACAGAGTGTTTTGGGTTTTCATTTGTTTGTTGTTTTTTTGTTTGTTTGTTTTCAAGACAGGGTTTCTATGTGTGGCTCTAGGTGTCCTGGAGACCAGGCTGGCTTCAAACTCAGAGAGCTCTGCCTGCCTCTGCCTCCTGAGTACTGGGACTCGGGACATGCACCACACTGCCCGGCTGGAACAGCAGTTTTAAGTTGCAGTATGATTAAGAAGGCAGGGGTTTTTATGCTGTAAAAGGCCCTTTAGTGGCAGTTCAGGCCGGACTCCTCCTGCAGCTCCACTGAGCATGCCTTCTATTTTCATCATCAAGAGAGCAGAGGACAGGGAGAAGTGCCTCTGTCCCTCCCTAAAGGAGGGTCCCCGAAGCTGGGTGGTGGTGGCGCACGCCTTTAATCTCAGCACTTGGGAGGAAGAGACAGGCGGACCTCTGTGAGTTTGAGGCCAGTCTGGTCTACAAGAGCTAGAAGGGTCCCTGAAACTGCACATCCGTCACTTCCCACTCCTCAGCCTGATGTAACTCACGTGGTTGTACCTAGATTTCTGAGAGGTCTGGAGATTAAATTTTTATTCTGGGTACACATATGCTCAGACCAAAACTGTTCCAACGCCCGCAAATAGGAGACCAGATACTGGGAGACGGTCATTTCCAGCTACATTCTCAGGTTCTAGCCTGTTGCCTGGAACCAGGGATGCTGGTCAAATGATGCAACTAGAGGAACACTTCCGTATTTGTTTTCTTGGATGCTGTAGAGCAACAAAATGTGACAAACTGGGTGTTTGTTACACCCAGTGGAACGATTTGAGAAGGCCCAGGCCAGGCTGTCACTCAGCTGGTTTCTTCTGAGTGTTGTGAAGACCTTACTCTGTGTTTTCTCCTAGCTGTGGGGCTTGCTAGAACATTTGGCATTCTTTACATTATAAATCTGTCTCTCCTTTTGTATGGATGCGATGTTCTCTCTCTCTCTCTTTCTCTCTGTCTCTGTCTCTCTGCATGTGTGAGTATGTATGTGAGTGTGTGTTCAAGTGTTCCATTTTTAACAAAGGGACACCAGTCACACTGGGCATGTGTTCACTGTGCGGATGAGATCTCAATGACTTAGGCCCTATGTTCAAGTAAAGTCATATTCTGAGGTCCTGAGAATTCAGAATTCATAGAACTTAAATATGTCTGAGGTATAGGTAGAGAGAGCATGCACCATTCAGCACAATCAAGCACAACATGAATTCACTGGCTGTATAAGTTGGGATGGCATGGTCTGTTGCCGCGCAGGCTCCAGGCACTGGGTATGGCTGCTCTTATTGCCCCTGAGAAGCCTCTGCAGGCAGATACAGCTGTTCCCATGCTCTTAGCCGGAGGAACTGTACTCTCGGGGAGGCTAGGGATAACTAAAGGCCTACCATTTCTACAGTGCCATTGGCTATTCCAAGCCAGAATCAGTCAGCCAAGCTTCAGGGTCAGCACTCCAGAAAAATCCATAGAGCCCCTGCATTCTGAGTCTTTTGCAGCAAGATGGTAGCTCCTGCCTTTGGTTTTATGTTATAGCCCTCTTGACAGCACAGCCCAGGGCCACCAGGGCCTAGCTCCTAGATGGGCTCTCCCTCAGCACCAGCCCTGCTTGGAGCTTCATTTCTTCTTTCCTGATGTGCCCAGTTCTGTCTGTGGCCTTCTCCCATGTGTAAGTTCCTCTGAGCTCAGACCAGGTCATACTGCACTGACCTGTGTAACTCCCACAGCTCCGGCTGGCAAAAGTTACCCTCGTTAGAAAGCAAAGGGGAGGGTGGATAGTGTTATCATCAGGAGGGGATAGAGGCCTCCCCCACCCAAGCAGAGGGAAGTACATCATGAAAAGTTTCCTGTGCTTTCTGCTGGCCCCAAGTTCTAGGATTCCAAGCCAGGTGGCAATTCTGTCCTCCCCTGGGGCCAAGCGTCAATAGTCTATATCAACTTGACAGAAGCTAGAGTTATCTGAAAGGAGGGAACCTCAACTGAGAAAAGGCCTCCCTAACAGTCAGCTATAAGGCATTTTCTTAATTAGTGACTAGTGGGGCAGGGCCCATAGCATTGTGGGTGGTGCCATCCCTGGGCTGATGGTCCTGGGTTCTATAAGAAAGCAGGTCAAGAAAGCTATGAGGAGCAAGCCAGTAAGCAGCACCCCTCCACGGCCTCTGCATCAGCTCCTGCCTCCAGCTTCCTGCCCTGTGTGAGTTCCTGTCCTGACTTCCTTTGATGATGAACTGTGACCTGGAAGCATAAGCCAAGTAAACCCTGTCCTCCCCAGCTTGCTTTGGTCATGGTGATTCGTCACAGCAGTAGTGACCCTGACTGTGGCATCTCTACAATGGTCAGCTTCGGGGAAACTTGAGATACCAAAGCACGGCCCTAACAAAAGCAAGGCTTAGGGACCATTGCTTTTGCTTATTAGAGAGGGGCTGGCTGCTGTGGCTCAGCCACATACCTGCCTTCCTGACCACATGGAACACCAGGGAAGCCAAAGCTCCAGGTCACCTGCAGTGATCTGGTGGCCCTCCGTGTAGGAGGTGTCAACTTTAGAAAGGTAGGACACACTGCAAACGATTCCTTTAAAAGCCTCCTCTTTGAAGTGGGTTGAGAAATGGCGTACCTCCTGCACCTCCTCACCCGCGCTGTCCTTGGGGAGGGTTGGACTGGGGTCTGCTGGAGCCGCTTTCTGACCAGTCTCACCTGGTTCAGTTACTTCTTTCCATGGCATTCCCATGGCTTTGGAATATGCTTTAGGGACTGTATCCACTTCCCTAATGTTACCACAGGAAGATTCCATCTGTCACACGCGGCGTTAATTTCTTCCCGTTTCCTGCCTTAGCCCCTGTGATTCAGATGACCACCCATTCAGGGCAGCTGCAGGGTGGCAACAGGAACCCGTCATTGCTTCATCAGGATTGACTCTCAGATTCCCAGGGGATTCCTGACTTGGCAACTCAGAAGAAAAAAAAAAAGCACGTAGGCTTAGGGAAATGTGGGCAGGATGTAGCTCTTCCATTATCCTAGGTGCAGAAAGGATGCCGTACTCAGCATCATCTTTGGCTGGCTACTCACCCGGCTTGAAAGTCTCAATTGTCACAGCTAGAAAAAGAAAAGGCCGAAGAAATGGTCTCTGCCCAATTCTCAAGGCTGTTACTTCTTTGTTCATGGTCCTTCAATGCAGGCTCAGGTAGAGTTGAAACCATGTAGAGACGTTCTCCCTAAAGATGACCTCTGTCGCCTGTGTGCATCAGTTTGAGACATTAGTGCTTTCATCTCTGCTGTGATTTATTAAAATGATTGCTTTCATCACCTGTCCCTTGGTGCTCAGCCTTGTCCCTGGCTATTAGTAGCAGACTGCTCTCAGGGTGGAATAATTGAGAGTGGCAGCCCTAATTGCACTGCTATGGCACCCACCAGCTGCACAGGAGCCTTGCTCAGAAATTCCTTGAGGATCTGTGGTCCAGGCACTTGTTTTGCCAAGTCCCTGGGGCCCACTTGCAAGAGTCCTTACCCAGGCATATCTGTATTCTGGCTTTGTGCTGACTTACCTCTCCTGTTCCCTCCTTCCCTTTATCTAATTTCCATATTCACTTATCTATATACTAGTTATGTTTTTTTCATATTTCGAGAGTGTTTGTTCATTGTAGAGAAATTAGAAAATATAGATTATTGCCAGGTGGTGGTGGTGGTGCACACCTTTAATCCAAGGACTCAGGAGGCTGAGGCAGGTGGAACTCTGTGAGTTTGAGGCCAGCCATGTCTACAGAGTGAGTTCCAGAACAGCCAAGGTTACACAGTGAAATCCTGTCTAGGAAAACCTTGCAGCTAAGCCGGGCAGTGGTGGCGCACACCTTTAATCCCAGCACTTGGGAGACAGAGGCAGGAGGATCTCTATGAGTTTGGGGCCAGCCTGGTCTACAAGAGCTAGTTCCAGAATAGGCTCCAAAGCTACAGAGAAACCCAGTCTCAAAAAAACAACAAAAAAGAAAAAAGAAAAACCTTGCAGCTAAGATCAAGTCTAACATCTGTTCACATCAGCTTACTATCTGATACATCTGGGGAAAGTAATAGAAGCCAGTTTGGCCCACTCCACAGTTTGGCTGTCCTGTCAGTGATTCCAAGAGGGGTGCTCTCCTACCTGGGGCTTGAAAACTTATATGTTGGACCTGGTAGCCCCCACTCAGCACTCAGAGGCCAGCAGAGGACTGTGAGTTCAAAGCACGTATGGTCTACATATCGAGATCCTGTCTTGAAAAACACAACAAACGAAAAGTTATTTTATAGTCATAACAACACTGAGTTAAATTATTTAATCAGGAAAACATTACTGGTCCCTTAGTTTATTTCCAATTCTTTGCATTTGGGAGCAACGTCACTGTGGACATCTGTGGCTACATATTCACATACATACAATTCACGTTCTTTCTTAGGATAAATGCCTAAGAGTAGAATGGCTAGGTCAAAGGAATACACATTTTCTAAAAAAAATATTTTTATCTTTTAAAAGTTTGTGTGTGCGTGTGTGTGTGCACTTGTGAGTGCAGGTGCCCTCAGAGACCAGAAGAGGGTGTCAGATCCTCTAGAACTGGAATTACAGGCTATTCTTAGCCTCTGTGTAGATGCTGGGAACCCAACCTCGGTCTTCTGCAAGAGCAATAGGAACTTCTTTTTCTTAGTGTTGTTTTATTTTTTCCTTTTCCTTCCTCCTTCTCCCTCTTCTCTTTGCAGTATCCACCTTTAACCACTGAGCCATTCTTCCAGCCCCTTGGTACTGGTTTTAATTTCATACTGTGGACACAGGGCTTATGGGTTTGGGATGTAGGTCTGTGGCAGGGTACTCACCTAGCATCACAGGGCCTGGGTTTGATCCCCAGCACCACAAAAAACCACACCAAAGCAGCATCCATACCTGGACATGCAAGGCTGACTATTACAGAGAATCTTTCTCTGCCCACTCAGAGGTGATTAGCTTCTGGACATTTCCCTGCTTTCTCTCCCATTTTCAATCCATTCCTCCACTTATTTTAGGGGTACAGCCAAGACATTCTGCCAGAAAGACTCTTCTCTGGGTTTTAGCCTACCGCACCCTTGAGGCAACAAACACTGGCAACTTGAAAATGGGAGAGAGATTCCTGCAGTCCCACCCAAATACCTCTTTGGATCTCTTTCTCCCCACCTCTGAACTGGCTTGTGCATTTTAAAGTCATTTCTGATCTTGCCAGCCCACTGCAGAAACTTTTATCAAACTATACTGAGGAGTGTTCATGCTTGCTAATCTTTAAGTCATTTTCTTTTTCCCCTCCTTGCTTCTCTTTTTATCTATCTATCTATCTATCTATCTATCTATCTATCTATCTATCTATCTATCTATCTATCTATCTGGATTTTTGAGACAAGGTTACTATGTGTAGCCTTTACTGTCCTGGAACTCACTCTGTAGAGCAGGCTGGCCTTGAACTCATAGAGATCCACCTGCCTCTGCCTCCTGAGTCCTGGGATTAAAGATGTGCACCACCTCTGCCCAGGCTCACCCATCCCTTCTCCTTTTTCAATTCTTTTTTTGTGGAACACAAGCTATGTAAGTGCGTTCTGTCCTTGAACACCATTGTGGTGATTCGAAAGAAAATGGTGCTCAAAGGGAGTGGCGCTATTCAAAGGTATGGCCTTGTTGGAGTTAGGTGTGGCCTTGTTGGAGGAAGTGTGTCACTGTGGGGGCAGGCTTTGAGGTCTTGTTTCTCAAGCTTCACTAAGTGTGACAGTCAGTCGACTTCCTGTTGCCTCTGAGTCAAGATGTAAGGACTCTCCATTCCCACACCACATCTGCCTGCGTGCCTCCATCCTCCCCTTCATGATGATAATGGACTGAGCCTCTGAAACTGTAAGTGAGCCACCCCAACTAAACGTTTTCTTTGGAAGAGTTGCCATGGTCAAGGTGTCTCTTCACAGCAACAGAACCCTAACTAAGACAGCCCCCAACAGTCCCCTGTTTCGTTTGGGAAGGATACCACTGCTAGCAGTTTAAGTTGGAAGTTACCTGGTTGTGAATGAAGTTTTCTCATCAAATATTTGCATTTCTGTCTTTGTGAATTATCTGTTCCTAATTTTCCTGTTTGCTGTTTTTTAAATTGCCATTTCTGTTTACCCAATAGCATCGTGCTTGCTCCAGTGAATTGCTGGGACGACTTTTCAGCCAAAAATAACAGATGATTGCTCTCATACAAAGTCAGTGTGCTTTCTAAAACCAATATCAGATCAAATTCACAGCTCATGCTCAGATCAACAAGCAGGCTGGCTGTAGGTGTATGGATGCAAACAGGGTACTGAACATGGGACAGGAGCCTGCAGGCACTGGGCATCCCAGCAGAAATAGGAAGAAACACCCTGTGCTGGCTAGTTTATGTCAACTTGAGAGAAACTAGAGTTATCTGAAAGGAGGGAGCCTCAGTTGAGAAAATGCCAACATAAGATCTGGCTATAGTGCATTTTCCAAAGATTGGTGGGGGAGGGCCCAGCCCATGTGGATGGTATCATCCCTGGGCTAGTGGTCCTGTGTTCTATAAGAAAGCAGGATGACCTTTGGATGTCACTGTGGCAATTTCTCAGAAAATTAGGAAACAACCTTCCTCAAGACCCAGTAATACCACTTTTGGGTATATACCCAAAGGATGCTCAATTGTGCTACAAGGACATGTGCTCAACTATGTTCATAGTAACTTTGTTATAGCCTGAACCTGGAAACAACCTAAATGCCCCTTGACTGAAGAAGGGATAAGGGGGGGGGCTGGAGAGATGGCTCAGAGGTTAAGAGCATTGCCTGCTCTTCCAAAGGTCCTGAGTTCAATTCCCAGCAACCACATGGTGGCTCACAACCATCTGTAATGAGATCTGGTGCTCTCTTCTGGCTTGCAGGCATACATGGAGGCTGAACACTGTGTACATAATAAATAAATTTAAAAAAAGAAGAAGGGATAAGGAAAATGTGGTACATTTACACAATGGAGTACTACACAGCAGAAAAAAATAACAACAGCTTGAATTTTGCAGGAAAATGGATGGAGCTAGAAAACATTATTTTGAGTGAGGTAACCCAGACACAGAAAGACAATTATCACATGTACTCACTCTTAAGTGGTTTTTAAACGTAAAGCAAAGAAAACCAGCCTACAAGTCAAATCCCAGAGAACCTAGACAACAATGAGGACCTTAAGAGGGACATACATAGATCTAATCTACATGGGAAGTAGAAAAAGACAAGATCTCCTGAATAAATTGGGAGCATGGGAACCGTGGGAGAAGGCTGAAGGGTAAGGGAGAGGCAGGGAGGGTAGCAGAGAAAAATGTAGAGCTCAATAAAAATCAATAAAATTAAAAAAAAAAAAAAAAGAAAACAGGTTGAGCAAGCCATGAAGAACAAGCCAGCAAGCAGCTCCTTCCATGACCTCTGCATCAGCTCCTGCCTGCAGGTTTCTGCCCTGCTTGAGCTCCTGTCCTGACTTCTGTCAGTAAAGAACAGTAATGTGGAAGTGTAAGCTAAATAAACCCTTTCCTTCTCACAGTGCTTCATCGCAGCAACAGAAACCCTAACTAAGACACACTCCTAGGCCACCCAGTCTCTTCTCCTCTCATGGTTACACCTGGGGCAGCTGAGGCAAACAGCACACGTACTACTCCAGTTCCTTCTGCTTTTAGATCACACCCATGTAAGACCCTGCAAGCCCCCATCTGGGAACTTTCTATCACATCATTGATTATGTGTTTACTTGCAGAAGGCAAATAGTGCCTTAAAATACACCAAACATTAGTGAAAATGAAATTTCTCCCCCCACCCTGCTCTCTTTTTAAAAATACTTTTCAGCATGAAGGTCCGGGACCAGGTGAATACAACTTGAAAGCACCCCCAGCAGGCTCCATTACCTCTTGTTTTCGATCTAAGGTTCCCCGATTCTTGCCTGTTGGTTCAGTAAGTATGCTAAGCAAGATACCTATGTGTGTGTAGGGTGGGAGGGGGGTCTTAGGATTCCACGTGCTTGGATGGGGATTGTCATGCACGACGGAGGTTGTATTGAAGTCCCAAGGCTTTGGCTAGACCTCAAGCTGCTTCTGTCTTAAAGGCAGGCCACTAAAGGCCAAGGTAGGCCAAGCGGGGGAATGAGTTCAGAAAATAACATTGTAATCACCTCAGTGGCCTTTTCTGTTTTACATGGAAGCCTCCATCCTCCCTGAGAAAGTGTCTGCCAAGGCTGGGAGATGTTTGGAGTTAGGCCCACCAGGCATGGAGTAGTCTGCTTGCTAGCCTTTCCCAGGGTGAATGCTCTGTCCCTGGGTACCAGAGGCTGCAGGCGTTGGTTCAAGGGATGGCACATTTCACATGTTGTACTGCCTGCTGGATTGTTTCACGTAAACCTCTTCCTAGAAACAGCTTTTTTTTCCCCTCAAAGTAAATATGTTTCCCTGTCCTCGGTGATAGAGTTGATGAAGGAACTCCAAGACTTTCCACTGCAGAGCCATTGGCAACAACAGTTGGTCCTCTTGATGCTAACCACCACCACCCTCCAGGGACTAAATGCCACCCTGTCATAGAGGCAAAGGCCATTCCTCTGAAGTATCCTCGGCTCTCTCGAGAGGCAGCAGGGACCCTCGCTGGAGGACAGGGCTTTCTCGGTGTCCCATGTAGATCTCATGACCTCAGAATCCGTCATCCTATTTCCTCTGGTATTGGGTTGTCCCCTCCCTGACTGCTCAGGACAGTGGATCACAGCCACTTGGGTGGGTAAAGGGATGACTATCAGAAGCCTGAGCATTTCTTGGGAATGTTTCACAGGGTTCAGGTCCCAGCTGTTCTTGGGAGGCCTCTTTGCTTCCAAAGGGTGTCATGGGCATAGAGGACAAGGAAAGCATATTTGGAATCTGTGTAAATATTAACTCTGTTTCTTTGGGACCATTCTAGAGCCCAAGTGAGAGCTATCAGTTCTGCTAACTGAGCACTTTAGTTTCTAGGTATTGGTCCTGATTCAGGTACCTTGAAGTCAACGACTATTGCATATCCTGCATATTGGATTACCTCTTTTTCAAGAACTTCATCTGTGTAGAGGACCAAGTATGGTTGCCAATGGTTGGTCTGAGAGATTGGGATGAGCTGCATAACTATCCATGAGGACCTCCTCACAAAAGTGGGCAGGCTCCCCTTCCTCTTCTGGTGGATGAGAAGTCTGTTACTAGCCAGTCAGAGGTTTCCATTGGAATCAGAATGTTTGTTGTTATAAGGTTTATGGGCCTTAAAGGGACAGCCAAGAGTAGACTTTTGGGCTCAGGAATTAGGAGTTCAATGGCAGCAACTGCCCACAGGTACCCAGGTTAGCCCTTTGCCACCTGATCTAATTATTTATTTATGTATCCTACAAGCTGAAGATAGGGGCCTTGAGATGGGTAATCACAGCCAAAGCTGTGCCGTCTTATGGACACATAAAATTTGGGCTGAGTAGGTAACCCTAAGGCAAGGGCTGGCGCCTTCAAAATGTCCACTGTAGAGTGGCCGGGCTACACAATGGGTAGAGGGATGCAGACACTCAGTCAGTGTAATTACAGACAGACGGACAAGTGGCTGGAGAATTTTCATACTTTGGTGGCATCAGCAGTATTCAAAACAGACATCTGACTGAGTCTATAGGTCAGACCTTTCTCATGATACCAAACTCCCGAGGAAACCAAGCAGATTGCTAGAAAGTACAGTGTCCACTAAGTGGGGGCTGGTGTCTGGGGTTGTTCCTTTCTCTTAGAGAAAAATTTCAAGATCACCTGGTGATGGGGAAATTAGGACTGGAGGACTGTACTGGATGTTCTCCAGGAGGATGACAAGGTGACAGAGCACAACCGTCAGCCTTCTGAGGGGGTGGTTTTGTATGTGTGCCTCCCCTGGTCTCTTGTTCTGTGGACCAGCCTTCCAGTACTGCATGCTCCTGCTGCATCCCCATTAATAGCACTAATAAAGACTTCCGCTTCCCTTGACGTGTGGCCAGGACTTGATTAGATTTCCAGGCTGCTCCTTTGCTTTTGGCCAAGCAAACATCCTGCCTTTAAAAGGCAGCTTTTGTAGGCAGCTGATGTCATCTGCCAGGCTGACTGCTCTGTTCCATGCTCAGGGGTGATGCTGTTTCCACCCACTGCATCCCAAAGAGAGAGACTGAGCAAGGAAGGACAGGCGTGGCCAGAATTGAGAATACTGGATGACAGTGATGGAGCCAAGATGCCGGGTGCTGGCTGGGCAGAGCACTGTCTGATTTGGCAGGGTCCCAGTGAGCCTTGTGTCCCCCTGCCAGGCAAAAACACTGTACAAATTGGTGGCTTGGGGCCATACTGGGTTCTGGCGCCAGGACTCAAACCCAGGTTTGCTGTATTTGGAAGCCTTTATCATCACTGTTCTTTTCCTCCTTTCTGTTTGTGTGTGTATGTGCCTGTGAAGTGTGTGTGTGTGTGTGTGTGTGTGAGAGAGAGAGAGAGAGAGAGAGAGAGAGAGGACCAGAAGAGGGCATTGACCATTTCTGTCAGCCCTGCCTTATTCTTTTGAAGCAGAGTCTCTCCCTGAATGTAGAGCTCACATATTTCAGCTAAGAAGGCATCCAGCAAGCCCCAGAAGTCGTTCTGTCTCTGGAGTTACAGCATATTCAAGATCATGTTTGCCTTGTTCTCTGGGTGCTGGGATCTCAACTCAGTCCCCTGAAGTCCCTTTCTTTCTTATTTTTTTTAAGACACAGTCTTACTGTATAGTTCAGTTGGGTCTTGAATTCATGATCTTTCTGCCTCCACCTCAGTGCTAGAAGTACAAGTGCATACCACCATGCCCGGACCACCTAAGTGCTAGGATCACAAGTGTGTACCACCATGCCCAGAAAACCCTGCCCCTGGTGTTCTTCCAAGGGGCCCAAGATAAAGACTCCTTGGCTTTCGAGAATGTGTATGTGTGCATCTTCAACATGGCAATCAGTGACCAAGAACTGGTCTCAGTCTGAGGAAAGGGCAATCATTTCTGCTTTAAAGAGAGACTTTGACTAAATACTTGGCAAAATGTTTTGTTTAAGAATTTTAACAGCCAGTTGGTGCTAGTGAACGCCTTTAATCCTAACACTCAGGAGGCAAAGGCAGGCAGATCTCAGTGAGTTCGAGGCCAGCTGGTCTACAAAGAGAGTTCCAGGACAACCAGGAATGTTACACAGAGAAACCCTGTCCTGAAAATAAAAAAGCAAAAACAAAAAAAAATTTTCAACAAAATGAACACATGATATCTAAAACTGAGCACTCAGGCTGGAGAGATGGCTCAGGCTAAGAGCCCTTGCTGTTCCTTGCAGAGGACTCTTGCAGGAGGCTCACAACCATGCCCATATGCAAATGCCCACAAGCATACACACAATTAAAAGAAACTAATTATGAGAGTCACGGAGTCCACAAACGGGGCTAAGATACACCTCAGGCTGTCAAACTGCCAGTGATGGGAATACGGGAACCAATCGGGGCTGTTGGCTTAAACATGTAGTTGCAGAATCCAGTCTCTCCAGCCACTTGCCACTAGACCAGAGACAGTAGTCAGAAGGAAGGTGGCATTCTCTGTGACAGGAACTGCCTGGGCCAGTGCCACTGGGAGAAATCACGCTTCGAGGTATCTGGAGAGGGTAGCCCTGCCCACACCCCCAGCAGGTGTCAGTGGTCCGTGGCTTTCCTGCCCTTGTCTTGGCACCTCCAGCCTCCCAGTGAATCCAACAGAAGCCCCTTCAGCTCCCAAGACACACTCTTTATCTCTCTCTGCAGGGGATGAGTCAGCCACAGCTCATCCAGCAGCTAAGACTCAATCTCACCAGCCCCTCCTCCCTTTTTTTTTGTCTTGTTTCAGAAAACACCAGGTCCAGGAGCATACACAGCTTCGAGACAGTTCCCTAAGCAGTCCCCAACCATCGCCAAAATGGGTAGAGAACACAGCCTCTTCTTCAATAACACAATTGGCTTTTAAAATAAAGTAACATTGGCACCAAGCTACTTTGAGCTTTAGCAAGGTCTTATGTCTGGAAAGATCTTTCCCATTGTGACCTTGCCTGTTTCTTGTGGGGACTGACCTTGAATCATTTGCCTGGGTGACCATCCTGTAGGGTCCTAGTCTGAACAATCAGTTGCTCTGCTTAATCCAAGAGGAGGGCTGTCCTAGAGACTGGCCCAGGCTGTGCATCGACGCCATGTGAGTGGGCGATGTGTCCAGGCTATGTGCAGTGTGACCTTCTCCATCGCGCTTATGTTGGAAGATCTCCAGATCCCCTTGAAGGCTTCTATGGGTCGGTTGCATCAGCCCACAGGTAGACTTGGCAGGATCCCAAAAGATGGCACCATTCTCTCTTCCAACTTCCCGAGAACAATTTGACTCAACCATGTCTAGCGCCACACAACAGATAACATCGTGGTCAGTGACAGATTCACATGACAGGTCTCGAGACAGTACAAAGGAGCAGAAAAGCCTCTATTGCCTATGACATTGTAGTACACAGTAGTACAAGTTTGTGTGCTGTATTTAGTACACAATATAATCATCAGTATAAACAGAGCCATTAGCCTGTCTGTTGTGTGCAAGTATGGCGCTTCTGGGACTGTCCTCCCAGGCACCATCGTCACTATCTACCTGTTGACATTGATGGTCCAGCAGAAGGAGGGGCCTGGTCACGGGTCACCTGAGCACTCGCCGTGCCACCCAGCCACTTATGTGCAGTTCTGTCCTAGTTGGACATGGCCTTAGTGGGGAGCGTCAAGGTGTGTAGATGGGAGAGACTACACAGCCACGT
Source organism: Ondatra zibethicus (assembly GCA_004026605.1). Classification (NCBI taxonomy): domain Eukaryota; kingdom Metazoa; phylum Chordata; class Mammalia; order Rodentia; family Cricetidae; genus Ondatra; species Ondatra zibethicus. Next base: position 48,152 of record PVIU01005114.1, read on the forward strand.
GGGCGCTATCAGCCACACTGGTTGCAGACCTTCCAGCATGGCTGCCTTAAGGCCACCTGTGTTTCCTTCTGTCTGTGAATCCTCATCCATTACTTTGTAAGCGAGCCTAATAAACTCATTGGTTTCCCAGAGTGAACTTTAAAATTATACCTTAGTTTGTCATTGGAACCTTAGGAGGGGTGGGGTAGATATTATTTGTATCTTCCTCAGGAAGGAATTTTAGTCATAGATACATTATAGCTATTGTATAGAGCAAAATGCTTGATAATGGATGGCTATATCACTGGTTTAATTATTGTAATATGGATTTACCCCCTTCTCTTGCCATGAATCATTTTCTATATATTAAACCTGTGTGTATGCACGTATGTATGTGTGTACGTGCATGTATGTGTATGTGTGTACAAGTGTGTGCGTGCACGTGTGCGAGTGTGTGTGTGTGTGTGTGTGTTTGTGTTGAGAGTCACACACAGGACCTTGTGTATAATAAGCATGGGGTTTATTACCAAACCTCAGCCCGGCTCATTTATCATTAGAGTGTAAGCCTTTTACTTATTAAAAAAACAAGCAAGTTCACAGTAAAACAGTATATTATGGGTTAGGGAGACGGCTCTAAGTAGGTTACAGTGTTAGAGCCCACATAAAAGCTGAGGATGACAAAATGCATAGAACCCTATTGTTGGGGCAGGCGGGCAAGACGCAGGCACAGGAAGATCCTAGGATTCAGTGACCGGTCAGTCTAGCTGAAATGGCAACCTCCAGACTCAGTGAGAAACACTGCCTCAAAAAATATTATGGAGAATGATAGAGGAAGACATCAAAGTTGACCTATGGCCTCACATGCAGGCATGGGCCTGTGTGTCCATGCACACCAGTGTACACACACGCACAACTATCACATACATACACAAACACCCCAGTATACCCACAGCAACTCAGGCATCTCATGTTCACTCTTGATTGCATCATTTTCTTGTACTTGATTTAATCTTATGTTTTGTTCATCACGGCTTTAGAAGCATAAGCTATACCAATGACATATGTGTTCCATATATATGCATACATATATCATATCATATTACATATGACATCTAGGTTTATGTTTGCATACAATAGCAAAATCAATCAGTGAGTATGTATGATCCCATTAAGTGCCCATGACTATTTCTGATTTTAAGTCAACGGAAATCTTGCGTATCTACTATGTTCTGGGTGTTGTGCCAGGGTTGAGGGGCTTGGGACAGAGGTGAAGGGTCATGGGATTGAACTTGGCAGGGCAGTAAGGAAAACCAGGCCTGAGATGGAGTCTAGCTATGCTGAGAAGCTCCAGCAGATCCCTGAGTTCAGAGGCTTCAAGAATGTCCTCATGCAAATGACAGCTCTCATGCGAAGAGCAAGTCTAGTCTTTGAAAGACGCCAGATCACGCCGGTGCCCAGAGGAGGACTATGACCTGCCACATGTGTGCAGTGGAAGGAGAAGGCAGCAGAGCCAAGGCCCAGCACATGCAAATGGGAAGCCTGGCCAGCACCCCAGAGACCCAGGAGATGAACAGGGAGGAAAGAGGAAGCTGGTCAGGGGCAAGGACCGCCATCTGGGCAAGGGCCCAAGGCAGGAATAAACGTTTGCTGAGGAAAAAACCAGAGGAAGTGTGGCTCTGCAAAAGTGAAGGGGGAGAGGGCCCGGGAGGGAGCACAACTGTGGGAGGGTGGGATGGTAGAAAGTCCTTTCCTAGGTCCTGGAGGATCACCAGACTTGTCCTGTGAAAGACAGCAGGACTCAGATCCTACTGCTGGGTGGCTCTGTTAGGTTTTGGTGGGACTGTGTTTTATGTTTCTGTTGTTGTAATAAAATACCCCTAGAAAAGCAACTTAAGAAAGGGCTTATTTTGGCTCAAGTACAGTTCAAGTACAGTTTAACTTGGTGAATAAAGTCAAGGTGGCAGCTTAAAGCATCTAGTCACATCCATAGTCAAGAGCGGTGTTGTGGTTTGAATGAAAATGACCACATAGGCCCACAGGGAGTGGCACTCTTAGGATATGTGGCTTTGTTGGGGTAGGTGTGGCCTTTTTGGAGGAAGTGTGTCAGTTGGGGCAGGTTTTGAGGTCTCAGATACTCAAGCCAGGTCCAGTGTCACTTTCTCTTCCTGCTGCCTGAGGATCTGGATGTAGAACTCAGCTGTTCCTCCAGCACCATGTTTGCCTGCAATCTGCCATGCTTTCTGCCTTGACAATAAATGGATTAAACCTCTTAACTGCAAGCCAGCCCCAGTGAAATGTTTTCCTTTGTAAGAGTTTCCATGGTCATGGTGTCTCTGCACAGCAATAGAAACGCTAAGACAAGCAGAGACAATGAATTAATCTGTGCTTGTTTATGCTCAGCTTGCTCCCTCCGTTTGTGCAACCCAAGCCCTAAACACCAATCAACATGGGTCTGTCATCAATTAACACAAGATAATCCTCCACAGGAATGCTCAGAGACTCATTTCTCAGGTGGTTCTAGACTTTTTTCAAGTTGACAACACCAGCCATCACACTGGATAATGTCTTAGTCGCTGTTCTATTGCTGTGAAGAGACACCGTGACCAAGGCAGTTCTTATAAAAGAAAACATTTAATTGGGGAATTGCTTATGGTTTCAGAGGCTTGGTCCATGGCAGGGAGCATGGTGCCAGCCACCAACATCTGAGCTGGAACATAGGTAGCTTTAACTCTACATCTTTAAGGAATAGGGCCCTGCTGGAGGAGGTTATTTCTATCTATTGAAGATAAGACTGACTCATTTATTTTGTATCTGGCTAAGGGATAGGGTATAGGAAGGCATTGCACAGAAAGTGTTCTGGGGGAAGCTGGAACCTGGCACATTAGCAGGTGTTGGTAGTTTTGCTAAGACAAGTAGAGGCCTGACATCAGGCTTGACTCCTGACTGAGGTCTCTAGACCCTCTGGTGTTAGCCAAGAGTATGTGGAGCCTACCAAGTCCAAGGGGAGGGTTCCAGGCTTGGATTTAGGGCCTGCCTGCCCCACTTTCTCCTTATAGGAACTGGGTGAGGGATGGGAAAACTATATCTGTGTTTATGAACCACACATACGACTCCAGATTCTCTAGTGACCACATTATTCAAGGGTTTTAATAGTATACTAAGAACATAAAAATAAAGGTTCTGGCATTGTCAAATGGCCCAAGTGTCCCAGAGTCTTTGATGAAGATCCTAGTGTTGACGGTGCTGAGATAGGTCTAGTGTTGATGGTGCTGAGATAGGTCTAGTGTTGATGGTGCTGAGGAAGGTCCTGGTGTTGATGGTGCTGAGGGAGGTCCTGGTGTTGACGGTGCTGAGGGAGGTCCTGGTGTTGGCAATGGTAAGGAAGGTCCTAGTGTTGATGGTGCTGAGGAAGGTCCTAGTGTTGATGGTGCTGAGGAAGGTCCTAGTGTTGATGGTGCTGAGGGAGGTCCTAGTATTGATGGTGCTGAGGAAGGTCCTGGTGTTGATGGTTATACTTCCAGCTACCTGGTGATGGGGGAAAAGCCACTAACCAATCACATCAAGTTGGGGTGTGGCCACTTGGACCCCAGGTAGAAAATCGAGAGAACACAGGTGTGCTCTCTCTCCATGCGGTGTCCGCCGGATGGATAGGACTTCAGCGTGAGTAGCGTAAGTTTCCCCCTTTTTCTTTCATTAAAAATATCTGTTCCTATTGAGTTGGCTTGGTTATTGATTTGTGCCAACTTAATACTTCATCAGCCTGGCATCTTCTGAACATCAGTGTTTGGGGAGTCCACACTCCTTGAGTGACCTTTGCTTAAGGAACTACTGCTCTGGCTTCAGAGGGGCTGGGTGATGAGTGGTATGGAGCTCTGTCTTGTCCCCTTCTTGCCAGACAGCCTAGTGACACTGGTAGTGGTGGGGGTGGGAGTGTTTCCAGGTGCTCAAGGCCCCTGGACTGACACGACCTCTTCAGGACATTGTCAGAGAAGACTCCTATGGTGCCAGTGTCCAGAAGCCCATTTCCCTTCTACTGTGGCGATGAGAAATTGCTTGTCTCTGTTCTCAGAGCCCTTGAGCTCTTTGTGTCTTTAGAGGATGGCAGATGACAGAGAACAGACCCTGGATTCTCAGGCGAGGGTGGATAAGACATGACAATCTTTTCTTTGGGACAGAGCCTCACCCCTACCAAGGCTGTGAACCAAAGGGGTGATTAGCAGTTGACTGAGTCCAGGGTCATGAAAGTGGCCAAGTGCTTAGGGTCATCATTGTTACCTTCATCCCAAGAGAAGACCTAGGAGGAGAGGCACCCACCACTGCTCCACAGGTAATGAGGACAAAGGCGCAGCTGGGTGTGTTCTACTGTGTGCCCCTCCAGAGGGATCTATGCCATACCCATTAAACAGAATGGGCCTGGCATTAGGAAGGACTTAGCTGGTGGAAGGACTAGCTGGTGGAACATCTCAGAAGGGAATAGAATTTTAATTACATAAGCTGCTATATTTTGTGTCCTGGGGGTTGTGGCTTCTGTCACAATTGATTGGATCAGGGCAATACACATCCCCAAGGGAAGCCAATCTATAGGATGCCAAGTGACCCGTACAAGTGACCAAGTGGATCCTCTTGCTCAAGAACAGACTGCTCTGTGGCATGGTGCTGTAGGAGCAGGGCAGGGGACAGTGGGACTGAGGGCCACTGTGGTGGTTGTCCAGTCCAGAGTCCTCAAAAATGTTTTTATATAATCATAATCTACAAAGCAGGTGCTATTCCTTTGCTATTTTGCAGATGAGAAAACGGGTACAGAGAGCATCTTGCTCAAGGCCACCCAACCAGTGGAGGACAAAGAGAGGTTCCAATTCAGTTGGTAACTACAGTGTCACTGTCCTGCCTCTGTCAGGGTAGGATGAAGGTCATGGCTGCTTTAGTCCCAGGTCTCTGTTTCCAAGTGCCTGACCTAGGGCTCCTTGGAGCAACTGTTGCCTGGTGCATTACCTTCAGGGACCCCGTCGTCTTTACAGCCGAAAGCACTTGGTGACAGTTCCAGAGGATCCCTGGCAGGGCACAGTGGAGACTTTCCAGGCATCTCCCTAGACCCCCTAGGCTCAGCACTGTGGCGGGGGGGGGCTAGCCTCAATGCTGCTCAGGCAAAAGGAAGAGTCCACATATTGAGTGGGCAAGTGGGAGGCTTGTTTAGTGGGAGGATTCCCAAGGCCAAGAGACCTTTGCATGGTGATGATGTTTGAGTTCCGGGTCAGGGTACTGTACAACAATGATCACTTTGGTACCCAAAAAAAGAGCTGGAGTGGTGGCAGCTAAATTCCGTTCATATTCGTTTCCATGGATTGACACTGAATTCAGACACCCACATGTGTGTTGGGGGGCGGTATGCCTTAGAAATAGTAGGTGGGCTTGAGGCCAGGGCAAAGCAGTGCAAGGCGCATCTCAAGCCTTGTCCCCAGACTTATGTCCCCTTCTGCAGGCACAATGGGTTTAAATATGAAACTGACTTTCTTGTTCTCCAGTGAGGGCTTGTCAACACAGGGTCTGTGCACTGAACAGGGTAGGGCTGGGGTGTCAGGAAATGCCCAGATTCGGTGAGTCTCCACTGCCTGACCCTCCAACATTTGACGAGTTCCAGGTCAGCAGGGCAACACTTTCTCAAACAGAAGGCTGAGCCTCCGTCCTTCCCTCTGGCCCCTCTCCTAGACTAGCAGACACCACCACTGTGTCTATGACAGCCTTTAGGGCCAAACATTGAGGGCTCAGGCATGTAATAAGTAATATGAGATCCACTGTCAGTCACTACAGTTTGTGTGCTGCCCAAGGAAGAGGTAAGGAAGGTGCTCAGTGGCCCGCGGAGCTGGGCACAGCTGTGCATACCTGTAATCTTAGCACCCGGGAAAGACAAGGGGATCAAGAGTTCAAGGTCATCTTGGCTATCTCCTGACTTCAGGCCAGCATAGGCTACATGAGATCCTGTCTTTGGAGGAAAGTGGGGAGAGGGCTGGAGGTGTAGCTCAGTGGTAACAGGCACATACATGCTTGCCATACTTAAGGGCCCGGGTTCAGTGTGCAACACCGCTACTGAATGGGGGAAATCTCAAAAACAGTTGGGCTCCCCAAAAGCCCTTCCTCTCTAGGCTACCAAGGTCATGGTAGAGGTAGGGATGGAGGGCGCCTGCAGTGGGAACCTAGGACAGCAGAGGGCATTGGGGAAGTCACATAATGGCTGTCCTTAAAGTATGGGGTGGCGGGGTGGGGTGGTGGGGGTGTCTTCCACTCTAGGGTACAGGAGGCAATCCCTTGGGGTCATGATAAAGCAGAGTTTCCCTGAGAACTTACATCATTCTTTTGAACAATTTTGGTGCATGTTTTGTAGTAGATAACTTGTATTTTTATAATTATATAATTACTGAGGGTATAATTACTTCAGATGGATTATTGTGAGCGTCTCAGCAGACAGGTCCACCTGGATGTGGCCCAATCACCCCCAGTCCTAGACGTTCACAGCTCACCCAACAAGGCTCTCCTATTGGAGCTCCAGACCTTGGAAGCTGGCCTTCTTTTTCTCTTCTTCACCCCCCCTCCACCACCTTCCCAGGTTCCAACTGCAGTCTTCAGAGCTTCTCCTTTGACATGACCCTCCTCTCCATTGTACTCCATGCCAGAAGAATAAACACACTGCTTCAGACAGTCCCATTTCCCCTTCAAGGGTCTTTTATTCAATTTCCAAGGTCACTGGGTCCTGTCCCTCATGGCCTTCAAGGAGGGAACGCTTAAGTCAGAATACATTTGGTGTCTTTCCCACTGCTCAGACTAACCATCTCTTCAAGGTATTCCAATAGTATCTGCTTAGTTTTTACTCTTTTTCTAACAATTCCATAAAAATATAGATGTTTAACATATATATCTATCTATATTTATATACACACATACACATAGAAACCTTCAACCAAGAGACCAAATCTTCCCTGTGGCCTGGGGCTGTGACCAGGGGATACCAGCTCCCTGGGGACACGAGGGGACATGCAGTGCTAAGGCAGTAGAGGATAGAGCCAGGCTCCAATGGTCTTCTCCATCCAAGGAAGCTGTGCTGGCCACGGTAAACCAGGCAGCTCTTAACACCCTATATTCCCAAACGAGAGCAAGGTGAAACTGAGGGAGATCCAGCCAGAATGCAGGGGAGAGAGGGGACTCTCTGCTAGACCTTGGGGGATTGTTCCCAAGGGAAGTTCCAGAGGCAGAGTGGCAGGTTGACAAGCCAGCGAGGGACATCTGCCTGGCGGCCTGACCCCTGGCACACAGCACATGGGCACACCCTCCTCCATCCACCCAAGCATGGCCTCTGTGGGGATCTGGAAAGGGGAGCATAAAGGGCCAAGCTGGGGTATGGGTCACGCAACAAAGCCCAGGGTGAAAACTGGGCTGGGGATGAAGATGTGTATTGGGGTGAGTCCTAGAAATTGTCACTTCGATGTCCCTCACCCCAGAGGGACCTGCACTGTAGGGAAAGCCTTGAAGAAATGTGTACTCAAGGTACTAGAAATGGCTAGGTCAGAACCCTGTTTTGTATTTGAGGGCCTATCCTAGAGGCCATTGGCATAAGGCCCATGGAGCCTGCCGGCTGGGGCATGTTTCCAGGGAGACTGGAGTGGGTGAAAATGGAAGCCTTGGGAAGGCCTGGCCTGACAGGAGCCCCAGAGGCACTTGGTGGCACAGAAAGTACCCGTAGCTCTCAGGAAGCCTCCCCACAGAGGCGACGCTGGGCATCGACAGTGCTAATTCAGTCTCATAGCAATCCAGGAACTCACTTTCCTCCCTGTATCTGGGACCTCGAGCTGTAGCTGTCCTGGGCAAGGCCCAAGAACAATCTCCAAGCTTGCACTGCCCTGAGATTGGATGGGGGAAGTGTGTCCAAGGTTCTCAGCATGTCACAGCTCTGTAGTCACTTAGACTCAAGCCAGTTCGTCTCCCAAAGTACCAGGAAAGGCCTGGAAAAGCCTGGCTCAGCCAGAGGGTGGCTGGCAGGTTCATCTCTATGGGACACCAACTCAAGATTGGCTCATCCGAAACCAGAAAATCCAGGGAGGGGGTATCAGGGAACCTGAGGGTGGGGCTTATGTCCAAACACACCTTTTATCTAAAGGGGCCCCGTGCTCAGCAACACCACAGTGTCAGCCTCCAGGGAGCAAGGCATTTGCTTTGGATGCAAATCTTGTCCACCCAGCTTCAGATGGGATCTCAGGCCTAGTTGGCCCTGCAGGGGTGGGGGTGGGTGGAGAACTGGCATCGGAGCCTGTGGAAGTGTTCACTAATCATCTATTCCCTGAGGCCCACACCTGAGTGCAGCCGTCCTTCCCTGCCCCCTGCCTATGTCTGCTGTGCATACTGGACGGCCTGCAGCCTCTGCAGAGGCTCACAGCTCTCTGGGGATGATGGAGAAGGGGAGCACGGGGTTGCTGGCCTCCAGCTCCAGGGCAGTGAGAAAGCAGTCGACGGCAGCCTCATTCTGGCCCTGGTCCTGCAGCACCTCACCCAGGCCCTGCCAGGCTTCGTGGCAGGTGCTCTGTCTCTCCACAGCATCCCGCAGCACCTTCTGGGCCAGGCTCTTGTGGCCCAGTTGACTCAGCATCAGACCCTATAAATGAAGCAAAGGGCAAGGTTAACAAGACCTGGATAGAGGGAGCCTAGCAACCAGAGAGGGCAGCAGCAGCTTGCTCCTGGCCACCAGCCAGAGAGGCCCTAGGTCTGGCTTGGCCACAGACAAATGATCATGTCCTTTATTCATGCAAAACCTCTCTGTCCCTGACCGAACCCTGCTTTAGCCCTGTAGGAACTAGGTTCCTTTAAGAGACAGGCCTGCAAGTCTAGACCTGATTTGGAGTGGCTCAATGTAGGGGATTCTGGGCCCTCAGTTCACTCTTCAACAAATGGGGAACAAGTTAACGAAAAATATCCCAGCATGGCTATTGAGGATGACACAGCTCAAATGAGTCAGTGGATGCAAAGCTGTCCAAGAAATCCAGCGAGGAGCATTGCCGCCTGCCGCATGGAGCTGCCCCTCACCCCAGGAGCACCAAGAGCAAGGGCACATCTAATTTGTGACAAGGAGGGGAAGGTTCTCCGCTTGCATCAGCATCCCGTCTTCCTGAGAGCCAAGCACCCGGCAGAGTCCACGCTGGCAGCTGAGGGTCACAGGAGGGAGAGGGTCAGGGTGGACAGCAGTTGCTGAGGGAATGAGTTAGAAGGGGCTCAGGGATGTAGGACCTGGAAGTCCAGGTCAGGAGGCGGGAAGCATAGCCTTGCAGTTTAGCTCAACCGACTATTACCAGAACTAGAGGAAGTGCCAGAAATTGTCGCAAAGGGGGTAGAAGTGAAACTGGCAGCCTTGAACACTCTCTCCCCACCCCCCAAACACACACTGGGAACAAGGGATAGGGTGGAGGGGCATGAGGAAGGCTCAGGTCCCAGAAAGGCTATGTACTATTTCACTGATAACTGGTCAAGCTCTGAAAGCATCCCAAGATGCTGAGAAGTAAGGGTGGAGGTAAATCTCCAACTCTGACTTCCTGGGTAGGCAAGGGACCAGGGTGAGTGCGGGGAGCTGGCTCTGTGCTTGAAGCCCCCTCTCTGCAGCCTGCCCACTGACGGCCATGCACATTTTTAGCTGGATTATTTTCCTCCTCCCTGAGCTCCAGAGAGTTAGGCCTTTGGTTGCTATGGAGATGCACCAGGAAAGATGTACATGGCTGACTTCATAAAGTCCTAAGAGAGCTTGGAACATGACCAATTAGGCAAGAAAGATGGTACTCAGGAAGACTGGGAAAAGGCTAGAGGTGCCGGCTGGAGGTTCTGGGGCCAGAAAACAGGGAGGCAGAACTGACTTCCAGGATGGCACCTTCCTGTAACCCTAAGCATAGACACGCCCAAGGAAGGACTTGGCTCAGCAACCTCAAGCTGTAAAGAGCAGGTGGGGGCAGGCTGTCGCCTACATGGGCTCTGCATCTGACCAGACACACACAGAGCGCTGACTCAGGGTTGCAGAACCAGGGCAGTGCCTGGCTGGCCAGCAGTGCTCCAGGCCACACTGTTCTGTCCACACGGCCTGGGGCAGGACCTTGAGTAGCTCACGATGGAACAGGGCCCATAGGGTGGAGAGCAGGGAGGTTCTAGCGGATGGCCGCCAGACACCAAAATGGGAGGTCTGAGGAGGCCTGTGAATGCTGACCACAAGGAGTGACAGAGGCCGGAGGTGGCCAGCAGGGCCTACCAGCGAGGGTGCTCTGAGCTGGCACTTTCTTTCACAGCATGTTTTACTGGCAAGAAGTGTTCCATCACACCGGAGTTTGAACCCCCTGGATCTCTAGCTGAGCCTAGTGGTGCAAGCCTGTCATCCAGGCCAACTGGCTGCCGAGGCAGGAGCACAACAAGTCCAACGCCTGCCTGGGCAGTAGAGTTCCACCCTGGGGAGCTTAGTGAGACCATATCGAAAAAACAGAGGGAGCTGGGGGTGTAGCTCAGTGGTGTACCCCTTGCCCAGTGTGTGGGAGGCCTTATCTTCAATCCTAGGACGACAAAGAGGAAAAGAACAAAGAACAAAAACAAGCTGGGCGGTGGCGGCGCACGCCTTTAATCCCAGCACTTGGGTGGCAGAGGCAGGCGGATCTCTGTGAGTTTGAGGCCAGCCTGGTCTACAAGAACTAGTTCCAGGACAGGCTCCAAAGCTACACAGAGAAACCCTGTCTTGAAAAGAAAATAAAAAACAAAACAAAACAAAAAACCAAACCAAACCAAAAACAAAGTATGGGTGTGTGGGAAGGAGCCCGAAGTGTCTGCTGGCTGAATGTGTGTCTCAGTAGAGGACAGAGGCCAGGGCTCAGCAGCCAGAAAGCCTCGCTGGGTTGAATCCCAGCTCTGCCATTGATGTACTGTGACCCCAGCAAACGGTCATCAACCTTCTCCTTATCTGTGAACTGGGGGATGGGACAGTCCTTCCTCACAGGGCCCTCGAGAATTCTGGAAGGAGGGATTTGAAGAAGCACAGCCAGCTTCTCTGGAGGGGTATGGTGGGTGTGGGGCAGGGAAAGGCCAGCACTGCCCACGTCTGGAGGCAGGGAGATGCCAGGATCCTCTCTGTTAGGAAGGGCTGTGCAATGGATCTGGCTCCTGCCCTCCTGCCCCAACATGCTGACCTTAGAACCTGAAAGAAGACACCAGGCCAGGCTGGGGTCAGGCTAAGGCTGGAGGCCCAAGGCCTGTAACAGAATCTGTGGCCACCTGCCCCTGACACCAGCAGCACTTGTGTTTGGTAGCAACTCAGCGCTGTTTGCCGCCTGACAACTGGGTGGGACCCAACCACAGGAAGATGTAAGGTCTCACCTGCTGTCCCTAGCCTGGCTCTGTCCCCAGGGTCCATCAGCACCCTCCTGGCACTTCAGTGACTGTGAGAACAGGTCTCCAGGGAGATGGTGGGAACACAGAGCTGGTGTCTCAGTTCCATCCCATCCACACACGTCCCCAGTGAGTTGTGTGTCAACCTGCCCTCCCCCCCCCCCGTCCTGTCCTTCATCTGCTGAGAGCCATCTAGTCCTGTGAGGAGGCCCTTAGCTTCTGACCCTTCACTATGGTGCCATGACTGGGCTGTCCATACACAGGGATTTGGTAGCCATGTACAAGTTATCTGTGACCATGGGATACTATAGTTACAAGGCATACTTGGGCTAGAAACAGCCACCACTGGTGAGGGGCAGGCCTAGGTTCAGTCTCCAGAAATCCCTGTCTCTAGTCCCTCTTTCCCCAGCTCTCAGGGTGGGTACCTGCCCTCATCCACACTTTAGGTCTCTGCTCTCCCAGAAAGCCTCTCCTGAGATTAGCAAGCCTTAAGAGACACCACCCGTAATGGTAAAAATAAAACGCTGCAGGTCCCTGATTGGCGACATGGGCAGCAGGCACGAAACTGAGACGGATAGGCACGCCATGCAGGGTGAAGCTGGGTATTTATTTAGTGGAGGGGAAAGGGAAGGTGCGGTGGGGGGGGAGGGAAAAGAGCAGAGCGAGAGAGAGAGAGAGAGAGAGAGAGAGAGAGAGAGAGAGAGAGAGAGAGAAACGGGGGGAAGGGGAGAAGTGGAGAGAAGGGAGTGAGGCAGAAGCTGTCTTTGGGAGAGAGACAGAAGGGAAGGGGCTCAGGCGATAAGCGAAGGGGCAAGACCTCCCCAGCTCAGCTTTTATTTTTCCTACCTTTGACTTTTCCTATCTTTCTCAATCCCTGGCACTTTCTCCTCCAGGCCCTGCCACTGAAGAATGACCTGCTGTATCTGGTCACTGGTGTACTTTAGAAATAGTTCTGATGATATCTTTCTGTAAGTCTCCCATCTGCCTATGTGGCTAAATTGCAGTCTCCTGTCCCTATTTAAATTGTTCAAAGCTTAACGTGGCACCTCTCGAAGAGGCAGCTTCTGTCTCGCTCCCTTCTCCCACCCTTCTCTCTTTTTCTCTCTCTACTTCTCTCTGCTCTTCCCCTTTCCCCCCTTCTCCCCTTTCCCTTCCCTTCCATAACCCACTAAATAAATACCCACTTCCTCTGCCTACCCATCTCAGTCTCTCACCCACCATGTAGCTTCCTGCCTGGGACCCAGCTGCCTTCATGGCCCACCGTGTTCTTGGTACCTGCTGCCTGTCACCACTCGGGGACCTGCGGCATGGTCTCATGGCCGGCTGCCCACTGCTGCCACTTGGGGACCTGCAGCGTTTCTGCTACTGCGCCCCTCAGGGAACCTGCAGCATTTTACTTAAACCACAACACCACCTCCATACCACATTAGGTCACTGTAGGACTCTTGTATGCCTTTCCTGGACTGTCCTCTAGGATGAGAGGGAGTGCCATTTTCCTGCCAGCCTTTCTGCTCTAAGCAGGATAGCAGCTCAACATAAGCCAGGTAGGAGGGCCCTGGGACACAGAGCCAAAGGCACCTGGCTCAGCCTTAAGGGCAGCCTGAGCTGGACTTGTACAAGAGCTCCCCAAAGCAGGCAGCCTGAGGGGCTGTGCCTTGCTGAGGTCTGCTCAAGGCAGTCTGGAGACTGAGGGGTCTGGGGGCATTTCCCTGTTAGGAGCTAGGCTTTCTGTTGAGGCTACAGTTTGGTAAAGAGAGGGTCTTGCTAGCCTTTCTATGCTCTGTCACTTAACACTGTCTCACCCCCATTGATCCAGTGCCCCACCATGATGTCTCCTAGAGCAGGGACACAGCAGGAAGGCAGGCAGGGTTGGGCATGGCTTTATCATCTCTTAGGGAGCCTACCCTGGGAAGCAGTACTTAGTTCTAGGCCAGCTGTGGGCCAAGCAAACTGTTCCTCCCCACCCCTGCCCTAAAGTATTTATAGAAGCTATTTTGGGAATTTTCTTTCTGAGCTCCAGGCACATTCTTGGAATTCTGTAACAGCCTTTCCAGCTGGGAAGCTGGGAATCAGCTGGGAGGCTGCTGGAGACAGCAGCTCCCTGGAGGCCCTGTGTGAAGACGCTGCAGTGCAGAGGAACCATTGCACTGGAAGGCGCCTCTTCAGGAGCCTTGGGGAGGCTGCATGCTTCCAGATCAGTGCTGACTCCAGGATTGTTCAGGTATGTCACCTTCAGCCTGCCCAACCAGACTGTGGACACGCCCTTCTGTCCCACACCCCTTCCAGAACTAGAGTCATAGGCCAGTTCCACTTCCCTGTTGGAAGCAAAGGACACAACTCTTCTCAGATCCACCTAGTGTCCAGGTGATATACTAACCCTAGGTCTCTTGAAGAGGCCCTTGCTGACAAAGTACCCAGATCCACTGGGAGCCCAGCCTAGGAGGGGTCTTCTAGGGTAGCTGGTGGCTGCTGCCCTTGTGTTGCCCAGCCCATGCCCATTCCTTTCTCTTTGTGGGTCTCTGGGGTGCAGTGTACTAGTCTAGAGACCCAGCTGGCTTCTCTGACTGAATGGGGCTGTCTTCAAAGAAGTCTCTGGGCTAAGAGACCAAAAGCACTGGACTGCCCAGAGGCAGTTCATATCTTGTGACTCTGGCTTACGGCAAACCAGGAAATGGAAGCCTTTGCCAGGCTCACCTCTGGTCAAGACTGGCCTTGACTCATTCTTAAGTCCTCAGGGGTAGAGTAGGAGGCTGTGTTTTTAGTGGAGTGAGAAATAGCCATTTGAGGACAGGGTGGCTTATTGGACAAAGGGGTTAATTAGTGGTTACCCTCTGTCGTAACCCCCAGACAGTCTTTCGCATTCTTTTGTTGATAAAACGGATTCTGGAGCTAAATCGAGTCAACTGTGCCCAACTGTCATCATGTTCTGAACCTGTGCCCAGCCAGGCAAGCTGGGCAGGGTCGGGGGTGGAGGAGATTCTAAAGCCTGGCCTGTCGGATGCTGGGGTGGCAGCACCTTGCACTAGCACCTCCCCCTCCGCTTCTGCTTGCTACCAGGAGCGTGCCTCCAGGGAGACCTGGAGAGGACCTCCCAGGGCAATCACCTCATCTGGGGATCAAACCGCCAAGATGGTCCTACTGAATGAACCTGTCTGCCAGACAGAAGATTCAATTGATGGCTCCCCCAGGCGCAGCCTCCACAGTCCCCCACCCCACCCCCATCTTCCCCCAAAGACAAGATTTCTGGTCTTCCTACTCCCCCCAGTTGCCTGCACTCCTCAAGCCATCCACTACGGCTCCCCTCAAGAGCCATCAGCACCCCGCTCTGGCCCCTGAGGCCTAGGACACATGCAACAGAGGCAGATGGGTCTGGGGGCCCTGAGGTCTGGCTGCATCATGTGTCATCGCTCTGTCCAACTTTAGAGGACCTTTACAAATGGCAGGGCACCAAGCTTGGTTTCTCAGCCTCTCAGGACACTCTTCCTCTGTCATGTCAGCAAACGGATGCCGAACCAGCCTGGCAGGGTGACAGCCCCGAGCGCAGAGCCAGCAGAGCCAGCAGAGAGCCTCGCCAAAGGCTGCCACCAGGGCACCTCTTCAACTACCTCAGATCAGCCAAGGTAAGAGACTGCAAGACAAGGTCGCAATCCCCATCTTCCCCCTGCTTGGAGCCACCTGGGAGGAGTCCACTCCACTCCTCTCCTTAGCTAAGGTCTGCATGGTCTTGCGTTCATTCGGCCCCATTTACATACGTGGGGCCTGTGTCCTGAACACCTGTGCCTCGGCCACCTCTCTCTGAGGCACTTGGTGAGGAGCAGATTTGGTGCAGCATGCCTCTGAGCTTAGCTCAACAGAGAGCAGTTAACATGGCCCAGGAGCTCCACTTCAAAGTGAGAAAGGGACAGATGGCCTCGGCCACTGGCCAGTACTTAAGCTCATTCTAACAGCAGCCTATGTACTGGGCAGAGCCGTCCTCATTTTACAGACAGGAACACTAAACCTCTGAAGAGGCAGGAACCTTGGCCAAGGTTAAACAGTGAGCAAGGCAAGGTGAACCTCAAGTGCAGGTCAGGTGGGCTTGAAAGCCATGTTCAACTGCAGGCCAGTTCTCCCGGAGCCAGCTACTGCACTAGGATCTTAGCTAACCAGCGCTAGAAGCAGTTCCAAAGGGAATTCTGACCTCTGTCTTGGTCTTCCTCTTCCTTCTTCCCTCCTCAGCTCCCAACTGATTATCAATTTCCCCTGAACCTACAAGGCAATTTGTAGCGAAGACCCTTGCCCCACACTGATATGATGTGGTCCAACAGAAGTCCACTTGGATAAAGGTAGGACTGGCGCTCAGGCTGCTTGTCACTAGGGGACCCATGCTGTCTGCACAGCTTTCAGCTCCTCTGAGCCCTAAAACATGCTTTGAAGTCACAAGGGCCAAAATTATATTCTTTTTGACATAAGAAAGAAAAAAAAAAGCCTAGCAACATAATGCCTATGCTTTCTCATAACTTATGGTTGGGCAAGGCTGGCCATCTCTTGTTTGTCACTCATAGAATCTAGTACCACTCCTCCAGGACTGGGAAGGCTGGGTGGGGATGCTCTACAGGCCTTTATAACCAGAGTCCACCTCTCTGGCCTCAGAACCCAGTTCTCAGTGCTGTAGGTGGGAGGCGGCAGGGCGGGGAAGATGTGCAAAGATGTCTCTGGGGCCTCAGCCACTCCTGAGCCTGTCGTGTGGCTGATGTACACTGATCAACAAAGGAGAATAGTTGACGTCACTGTGCTATCAAGGAGGAGAGAGGTGGCAACACTGCCATCTCCCTGCCTTCCCAGGGCATATGGAAGAGGAGATCACCCAGAAGCTGCATCCCTGGGCATTAGACTATGAGCCAAAGCTGGTACGGAAGGGTTTCCCGCTGTGACTGTGGTGCTCAAGGAGGAAAGGTTCTGGAAGAACCTGCAGCTAGTCCCCAGTAAGAGAGCAAGAATCTGTGTCTCTGAAGTCCGTCCCTGGGAGAGCAAAGCAGGTGCTACCCACAATACCTTGCGTGCCCACCCAGGGCTGAGTGCCTCGAGTTGTCTCGGGAACAGAGAAGCACCTTACAATCCTTAGGCAAACCAAGGATGGAGGGAGTGGGCCCACCTGTGGCCAGAGTTTGAGTCTTCTTTAGTGGAGCTGAGACTGCAGAACGGACTAACCCTACATATGGCACTTTGGCAAAAAGGCTATTTTGAGCTAACAGCAACTGAAAAGAAGCAGACACAGGAAAAACTTTGTCTTCTGCCCATTTGCCTGAAAGCAAATAAAGATATTTACAAAGTCCCCTTTCATCTCTACCAGAGGGACAAAGGTTAGTTACAGAACTCAACATCAGATCTTTATGGGCACCAGAAGGGCCCCTTAGAATGTCCAGAGGACACTCATGAGCCTCTGTCCACCATTAGTGTCCTATCTGTCTTCCCCAAACCTGCTGTCCCTAGAGTGTCAAGGTCCTACTCCTTTGTCTTGGCACCTCTCTAAAACTGTAGGTTTTCTGCTGAAGACTGTCAAGGAGACTGTCACTTTCCCCCGAGCCATCAATCATTTACTACTCTCTGCTTCTTCTGTTGTTCATTTGACTTCTGTATGGTAGGGGTGAGGAGGGAATGTGGCAACTCAGAAAGATGGGAGGAAAATGATATTCTCCTTCATTATATTGGGAAATGGAGTCAACCTTCAATCTCAGCCTCGGGAACAACCGATGACCCTCCCTGTTAAGGTGTCAACGCAGGAACATGCTCCTGGGAGGGCTCTCACTGGATGGTCAGACCACTGGCCCGTCTAGGCTCCTGTACCCCATCTGTGTTGGAGGTGTCCAGTGCTACCGAGAAGTTCTGTGAGAGAGATGAAGGGTAAGAGCTCGGGGTCCCTTCCTGCCCTCCCTGCAGATCAAGCCGCCTCCTCCGTGGACACGGATAAAGACTCTACTCACGCTGCGTGGGGCAGACAGTGTCAGGCTTCTCAGCTACAGCTTCCGCCAACACAGCGAGTTCAAGTGCTCTAGCCGAGGGGGGTTTCAGGTGGTGGAGGAAGGTGGAGACTGCCTGGCAGACACTTCTACTACCTGTGATTTGATTTCCATTCAGAAGCCACTGAGTGCGGCATAGGTGACAGCCTCCAGGACTAGATGGATCAGGGATCCTCTTGCTCTGGACTCTGCTGTGGGCACAGTAGAGCGTTGTGTCCCTGTTATCCCCCCACCACCACCACCTCAGGCACACAGCTGCCAAGGAGGCAGTGCCTTCTTGCCTGGTCTGACGTGGATTCCTAACTTGCATGGAGGGTGAAGTCAGAACCAGGAAGAGCTCCCCCCATCGCATCTTGGGAGGGTGATGGCAGAACAAGGCAGCAGAACACCTGTCCCTGTCTTAGAAAGCTCCCAGGCTTCTGCCCCCAGTGAGCTCTCTTCTCCTGGTATTTCGCCAGCCCTGCCCTATGATGTGGGCTCAAACCTGGCCCCTACACAGTACCCTAGGAATATCCCCACCCTCCTCTTTCCTCTTTTCAGACCCTGGGCAAAGGGGACTTCCCCATGACTTCAGAAGAATTTTCCAGCCCAGGCTTGTATGTGGCTGAAATCCCACGGGAAAGGATAGCTCTCCTACTTGCACCTACTATAGGCTGTGTTTTTGTAAAGGCTCAATGGTGTTGTACAGCTACACTGTCTTCCCTAGGAACCTGCCTTGGCAATGACCAGTACCTGCCTTGGGGGACCAGTACCCCTCTGTGTTCTTTTCTTTGGATAATTCTCTAAGGCTGCATCTATCCCAGAATACACAAAACAATGTCTCTCTCGTTCTCTGTAGATGGCTTTACAATCAATTTTTGGTAAAAATGTCAAACTGGCTTAACCTACTCGAAATACTTTCCACTGTGTTATATCACATTTAAAAAGACCCCAGGCTCCGCTGATGTTTCAAAGCAGAGCTGTGCTATGATTGATTACCAATGTCTGTCAGTGGACGGGGCCTGGAGAATAGTGGTCTGTGTGCTGTCTCAACCGTTCCTATTTCACTGTAGACTTTCATGTGCATCATCTCATTTGACTGGAAAAACACTATAGTCTAGGGACCATTATTATCCATTTACAAAGGGAGCATCGGGAACATGGAAGTTAAGTCTCCTTACCCCAAAGTAAACCAAGGCCAGAGCCAGGATGAGAGCCCTGATGTCCTGAGTCACAGGTCAGCACAAGGAAGACATTTAGACGAGGGGAACACTCGAATCAACATGCTGAAAGCATTCACACGTCCTTAGGAAAATCTGCTTAGTAAATCTTCTCCAGGCTTGCAATTTGCTATTCTTTATGCATATGTGTGGGATGCTGGCAGGAACAAAGCCTGTGGAAAGGGGATGGGCTGCCCACGCAGGAGCCGACTGCCCCTCTGCTTGCTGGAAACTGAGAGTGGGCAGGCCTGGCTCCGACTTGCTCCAATTTCATTAAATCAGCAAGGCACCCCAGGAAGAGAAAAGGGACCATTTCAGTAACATCTGCAGGGAGCTACTCTGGACAGCTATTTGGTTACCATGGAAATCCATGGTTGGCAACTGCTTCAATTTCAAGAAAATAGCTACAAACAATAATAAGCATAAATGAAAAATGGTACGCTGTTACTTCGAAATTGTACTTGTTATTGGATTTTGCTAGGCTTGAGGGCTGAGACTGCAGGCTCATATCCGTGAATCATGCCAGCCCGGTCCTCCCCAGTAATCAGGTTTTCTGGACATGACCCCTAGTGAGGCATTAACCAGCTAAGCTGATGTCTGAAACGCAGGAGAAGGGGGATGTGCCTTGTAAAAACACCAAGTGCTAGCTGGGCTGACCACAGGATGGGAGGAAGCTATGAGAAGAGACAGGGCTGTGTGATGTGGCCCGTGATTTCTTTATCTGGGGCTCAAAATTCAAATAACCTAAAAAGAAACCTGACAACAGAAGCGAGGGCTGAGCAGGGAATGTTTCCTTGGTCCTATTTTCAAGGGCTACTGGGGTAGAAAGAATATTAAGATGCTTTGGTCTCTCAAGTGATTTCTTTAGTATATGCCTAAACTCTTTAAACCCAATTTGAAACCCAACCCTTCTGGCTTCTTGTCGGGGCTGAGTCCCCTTCTGGCAATGGAAACCCTCTGACCACATGAAACTATTCCCATCCTTGTGATCTCCCTGTGCCAGATGTCAGGGGCACTGCGAGAGCCATTCTCAAGGTGAGGAGGCAACCAACTGGAACCCAGACCTCAACGGGACCTAGATAACTACGGGCTCTGAAATGGTCCTTCCAGGACCACTCATGCCTCTGCCAGTGGGCTTGCTTCCTGCTACTCCATCTGCCCTGATTTCCATTCTCCAGAAGCAGCTACAGAAAGCAGGGGGAAGGTCATCTGTGGAGTCTAATTCTACAGAGTAAGAATCACGACGATGCTTCCCAGGCCGTAGAATCATCACTGGATGGATAAGCAAAATCAAGGTTCAGAGACAGTGACTACCCATGATCACCCAAGGTAGAAGGTAGCTAAGACAGGCTACCAAACCTCCCCACCCATGGGTGTTGTAGGTGTATCACTGTGCCCTTGGTACCCAGGTCCGGAATCCATGTTCTAGAACTGGCGTCTGATGGACCCTTTTACAACCCAGGGTCATTTGCAGTATACACTCATGCCAGACCTGACATGGCTCACCCTTGAGAACCCTAAGGAGACAGAGCTCCTATGGAATGGAAGAGGCAGCTCAAAGGCTGGGGAGAGTCTGAGGACCCTCACACAAGGCATTTGGGGAAATGCCTAGAGTCTGGGTTAGCTCCCAGGGTAAGGTTCTAACAAGTGTCCACGGAATCTTTGCATGTAGATCACACAGAGAATTTCACAGCAACATGGAAGCCACAAAAAAATGTCAACCAACCCTTCTAGATTTTTTTTCATCAATGTAGACTCTGATAGGAGGGAAACAGCTCACACTTATAAGACGCCTCTCACAGCAGAGCTGGCAGGAAGTCACTTTCTAGAGATGCCCAGTGGCAGTGGCGGCGGCGGCGGCGGCAGCAGCAAGGTGCTAGTCTGAAGGGTGAAGCAACGGGCAAGGAGGTGGCGGGAGGGAGGGTGACTCACCAGGCTGTACATGATGCACACGCCATCCGGGTTCACTGTGAGCGCCTCCTTGTACAGCAGCTTTGCCTCTTCCAAGTTGCCCTTCACTTCAGCCAGCCGGCCTCGCATGTAGAGCACCGAGTGAGAGGTGGGGAAGAGGCCAGCAGCCTCCTGGATGCAGAAACCTGCTTCCTTGAGGTGTCTCTGCTCCATGAACAGCTCAGCTGTGAAAACAGGAGCCGAGGGAAGTGTGAGTGGGGGCTTAGTCAAAGGTAGCGGCCCCAGCCCACATCCCTGAGCCCAGAAAGCTGAGGCTGAGCCAAGGAGTCACGACCCAGGGCTACCTTGCTGTGAAGTATAAGGATAACACTGGGTACCGGGCTATAAGTGTCCTCTCTGTCAGTCACCATGCTGGGTACAAACTGCCTCAGCCAATGCCACAGAGACCCTAGAGAAAGTACTTTCACCATCCCACTTTAGAAACCCAGAACCACAGAGAAAGCATAAGGGATGGAGTTCATGTCAGGCTGCCTGACTTTAGACCCAGCACTGGGGAACAGTGTGGCCCAGGGTTAAATGCGTGCTTGCTTGCACGTCTTTGACACAGGTCTCAGTCTGTCCTCGCTTTTGTTCATTGCTTCTCTGGGCAAATGACAGGATGGTAAGAGACCTGGTGGCTCTCCTGGAGGTCTCTCAGTCTCGAAGCAGAGTAGCTGAGGGCTTATACTGGGCCCTGGAGTGCTCAGGATGAGGTGGGAGTGTGCTTGGAGCCCAGGAGAACCAAATGCTGTAGAGGATGGGGACAGAGCGATCTGGAGCCTCTGATGAGGACACGAAGCTCATGTCAAGTGGCACAGTGGCAAGGCTACCTCCTGTATTTAAGGAGGCTGACTGTGGGCAGACCCCAACTTCACAAGCTATTCTGTCTCATTAACCCTCACAGGTAGGCTCAGAGAGAGGCATGCATAATTAGGGTCTTCACTATAAACAGCTAAGCTGAGGCAGCGAGGGCCTTGCTCCAGTTCCTCATAGAAGAAGGACAACTGCTTCCTCTCCCCCCACAGCCTCTCTCTAATGCTGACACACACACACACACACACACACACACACACACACACACACACACACACACACACACACACACACACACACACACACACACACGGCCAGCAGACAGCATCAGATCCTCCTGAAGGTCTAGGGGAAGAGGTGCGGTTTCTCCCATCTCCAGGCAGCCCACAGAACTGTGCATTTCAGCCCCACACTGAACAGGCGTTCGCCCACTCCAGACACTTTTAGACATGCTGCTTGCTGGCCCACTCTGCCTTTCTTTCCCAGCAGCCCCCGGGGCTCGGCTGCCCCCTCCCGGAGCCGGTGCCCATGCGGAAGTCACAGAAGGATGGCAACGCAGATGGGGAGCGCGGGAGGCCAGCAGAGTCTGCCTTGCGGCTCTGCCAAGAGCTTTTCCTAGCACGGGCTGAGTGCTGAGGTTACACCAGTTCAGAGCATGTCTGGGGTGGGACGGTAGCAGACATTTCCAACGGAAACTCCTGGGAAGAGGTGGACAGACCTGACTCTGTCAGGAAGACAGCCTAATGAACTGCAGTATATAGTAGGAGGGGTTCTTAGGCAGGAAGGCTACCTCAAGTTCACTGTATAATCCAATCAGCTTGCCTCATCCCAAAATATTACAGAGAGCATTTGGAGCATCTTTTTTCCAATGGTGGTAAAGAGCTGTGAGAAAGAAAATCAGAGGAAACAAACTCTCATGCTGTGGTTAGAGGGACAGGTAGACATTCGAGGCCCCTATCCTTAGAGGCACTGACACCAGGAGATGGGGACTTTGAGCCAGGATCCGGCAGGGCTGGCCGTCTCCCTGTCATTCCCCAATTCTGCTCTCCTGTTGAGCCGCTGGCAGGGCCTTTGCACAGGCTCTATTCATAACTGAGTATATAATGTACCGCTCTATCGCACACTGACTGCATGTCCAGTCCACCCATAAGGAAGAAAACAGGGAAGTGGCAGTGGCAACAAGGTCCAGGACAGTGAAATGACAGGCACCATTTCTGGGTGCTAGAGGTACAGGCTGGGCCAGATCAGTGCCACAGTCATGTGGCCAGGAAGCTTTTTCTAGAGGAGTTCACATTTGAGCAGGTAGAGAGAAGGGAGGACTGTGTTAGAAGCCCCAGGGTACAGTGGAGACAGGTACAGTATAAGGCTTGCTGCAGTGGATGCCCATGTCACACACACCAACAGCTGTGGGGGAGCTCTCTGGGCAGGCACTCTGAGAATCTAGGGTCAGACTCTTAATGCCCATATCTCACTCAGCAGCCCCAGCCAGGCGGGCCCACTTGGCTCTGTCATGGCTCATTAAGCTGTTTACAACTTGCTGCTCTGCCTCTAAGTGCCCAGGAGACTGTCCCTGGTCCTCGTCTTGGGTACTCCTCAGTGTGTTCACATCAACAGATTTCAATTAGAGCTGGGGACCCTGGGGATTTCTGAGGCCCTGGGCCCAGCTGAGAAGCCACATACCAAGGAAGGCTCACTGAGAAGCGGGCTCCTCAGCTCTCTGATGGGTCTCTTTAGCACTCAGGCGGGAGTCAGGTGACACAGCCCAGAGTCAGAGAGGCCACAAGACTCAAAAGCAGCCACACAGGTTCTGGGGGCTTCAGTGTACCATGTCTTCATAACCTCCGCGTCCCTGGGCAGGTGCTCTCAGCTACTGCTTGCTGTTTTACCAAACATGGTGCTCTTAGCCAGTCAGCCAGCCAACCACGACTGCAGCAGGAGCCTGGTGGCATGGTGCCCACCACTGCCCGGATCCTCTACCTCCAGATGGCTGTCAGGCCTGCCATGCCCACACCCATGTGCTCCCCTGGCCAGGGCTGGGCTAATACTCATTGCTACTAGCTTAGCCCTAACTAGGGCAGCGAGCAAGCCTTTGTTCCTTCCTGAGTGTCAAAGTACATTCCGCCCCCAGCTCCTTTTCTCTCTTCCTCCCTTCTTTTTGCTCTTGTCTCATTATCCTCCCTGCCACCGTCTCAGCCTCCTCTCCAGTCTGTATCTGGTTTTCTTGCTCTTGGCTCCTGGGTTCCCTCACTACCCTCCTCTGTGCTTTTTCTCCACAGGGTACAAATGGAAAACATCTGCTCCCTGGAGCTTTGCAAGTCCCTCTTATTGTTCTTCTCAGAGGCAGCCTGGTCTAACTAACCCTGCACCCAGAGCTGGTTCTAGTAGCTGCCAAAATGAGGACTCTAGGCCCCAGGCTGGGGGCTAATTTCACTCTCTAAGGCCTTCCCATACTCTTCTGCAACAGGGAGGGTCATATCCTCAGCCTGGCCCTATGCTGAGAAGCAGGGGACCCTTCCAGGACCTCAGGGTCTTTTCAGGTGAGAACCTGCCAAGACCTCCGAAAATGGAGGGAGCTGTGCAGGGCCTGGGACAGTGCTTCTTAACCTGTGGGCCATGACCCCCGTGGTCGATCGGCCCTTTCACATATCAGATATTTATATTACAACTCATAACAGCAGCAAAATTACAGCTATGAAGTAGCAATGAAATAATTTTATGGTTGGGGTCACCGCAGCATGAGGAACTACCGTGAAGGATGGTAAGCAGCGTCAGGAAGGTGAGAACACTGGCCTAAAAGGAGTCTCCCCTGCCTGGCCTTGACCTCCACAGTGAGGGCGTATTTATCCATCTCAAAGGAGGTAAGCATGGCTCCCCAGGAAGCAGGCTCTCGGGAGGTGTGGATGCTCAGGAGAGAACAAAGGACTGTGGGAGTGGGGTAAAGTCAGAGAGTCACAGAGGATTCCAAGAGGAACACGCCCCCCCCAGCACTGAGCCCCAGGGAGGGACAGTCAGGGCCCAGGACCCCACTGTTCTGAATGTGGGAAGGAGGGGAGAATAAATGTTAGAGCAAGTGAGGAGCCTTCCAAGGCACCAAAGCAGGAGGAGCAAGCAGGGTAAGAGCCAGGCAAAGAGCCAAGGAAGACAGGAAACGAATGAAGAGCAAAGATGGATAAGGGGAGGGAAGGTTGAAGCCAGGTGGCCTTGGTGGCCCTTTTCTTCCCTGTGCTCTCAGCCTGGCTCTGCCCTGAAGGTCAGGGTCCCCTTTAAGAGCCGTTGTAACTACAGTGAACATCAACTCAGACAGACACACACCCGCAGTGGCTTACACTTGCAGGATGAGGCCCCTAAAGCTCTCAGATAACATGACTTACTGGGGAGTGGAGACCAGGTCAGCTTCCTATAAATGCACAGAGCCTAGAGCTGTCCAGGAGTCCTTGGACCTCCAGGGCAGGGGAAGTCCCTGTGTGTCCTTACCCTTCTCTCTGGTACACTGTAAGCTGACAGAGAGAGAGAGAGAGAGAGAGAGAGAGAGAGAGAGAGAGAGAGAGAGAGAGAGAGAGAGGAAAGGACCTCTGCACACTGAAGATTCTGGAACACACATGGGTCTGGCAGCAGCTTTCCCATTCTCACAAACCCACTGCCCAGGAAGCAGGACTCCTACTGCTAGACTCAGTGCAAACCCTCCTGGAATCTGAGGAGCTTGAGGGAGTGGGAGAAGAAAGGAAGTGTGGGAGAGAAAGGGCATGACGTTCCCAGTCAGTTTTCACAGTGGATCTGATTGACAGATTCGGCTGCAGTTTATCCCAAACCAAACTTAGCTCATTCAGAAGTGATGGAGGATCCTTTTTCCCCTGCACAACATAGTATCTGTTAGCTTTAGTGTGTGGAGGGTGGGAGTGGAGGGGAGAGTATGTATGGGGGTGCTGATCACTATATGCTTAGCCTGGGCCAGGTGGGGCAGTGTGGGGGCCTGGTCCTGGCAGCTTTTCCTCTACCAGGTACTCAGTACACGCTGGTGAAGATGGCAGCTCAGGGACAGGGGATACATGATGAGGTGCCGAGGACACATTCTCCCACTCCCATCGAAGCTGTACATCTGTCTGTTTCCTGCTTCCGGATCTCATGATTCGTAGTGAGGCTTGGGGACATGCGGAATAATGTCAGAGTCCTTTGCAGTTCGGGACAGTCAAATAACGGAGCCCTGGCCAATGAATCATAGGGTGAAGCGATGCATGAAGATTCTATGGTGTGTCCTTATGGGAAGAAGGACACTTTTCCTCCATGTTTATCTTTTGCCTCAGAATGTGAATGTGAGTGTCGCAAGGAGCCACTGTGCACCACATGGATGTGAGCAGTACCCTAGGAAAGGCAGAGTGTCACTCGAGGCTGCCATTTCTGTTTTGTTGAAGTAGGCTTCTCCCTTGTAGAAGACCCCACAGTTTTGGATCTGTGGCCACACCCACTCTATCCGCTGCTTCCTGTGTCCAGAGGCTGCTCTCAGACTTCTCTGTGCAGTGACATCAGGATAATGGCCAGAGCAGAAAGGTAGACCTGTGACTCCCCGAAGGGTGTGTGCCTGTAGTGACACACCAGGTTTTGCTCCAGGGTCCGATAGGCCTTTCACCTTTCCCTTTCCTTGGAGTTACTGCAGGCCCATGCGCTACCCCAGTGTAAGGTAATGCACCTGGAAACCCAAGGTGGCTTCAGATGCATCCAAGTGCAAATCCCAAACACATCAGGAAGACAAAAGGCCTAGAGAGCTACCGTCAGAGGGTCATGTGTGCAGTCCGTGGAGCTCCCATGACCACGCTGACCCCCCAGCAAGGGCTCTGTTCCACCTCTCAGAGGCGGGGATGGCTTCACTGTTTATCATACCTTTCCCTCCTTCGACATTCCCTTTCTGAGTGCGCAGCCCAACGCAGTCCCCAAGCATCCAGAGGAACTCTGAGATACTAAGTGGGGCAGTATTTGCATTACATTACAATTACAATGCTGTTATGTCTAGGCTTTCTATGAATCCAGGTCCGTTTTTCTTCTCTCCAGATTCAGAGTCCAGGACAAGAAGAGTGGGGACAGGCTGCATACTGATGTGTCCATATGTGTAAAGCGTGCCACAGGTAGCACTGGGTCCTCATTAGTGAGCATTCTGACTGACTCTCCAACACCACCTATCCGGGGAACCGGCTATTGCTTCCTCTTGCTTTCTCCTCCATCCCCCTCCTTGGGGATGATAGCCCACTCCTGTGAGAACAGGAAGGAGGGTAAGATGAACCCAGAGAAAACAGGGCCCGGGGGCCCAGTCTTTGGCAGTTTTGGACCAAAGGCAGGGTAGCCTGGTTTAGGCTCAGGTCTCCTCTCATCTTCTTGTACTGTGCGGGAGACATCTTAGTCTCCTGTTCAGCCTTATTCTTTTCCCTGTAACCCATCAAACCACGGTCAGGTTAAGTTGCCATACACTTTCCAGTGTGTCACTCCTTGGCATTTCTGAGCCAAGCACACACTCTGTAGGTGCCTCACAGCCACACCATGAACTGGAAGGAGGCTACCGAAGCCATGTACTAGCTGCGGAGCGCCCACTATGTGCCGTGCTAACTGCTCAAACTTGTGAGTCATTTCAGACCAGGGCTAGCCAGTTGTCAGCCGGCACAGGATCTGATCTGGGTGACTTGAGCCAGGGCTTCCGGAATCCTATCCCTCTAGCACTCATTTGCCTGTGGGAACAGTGCTGGCCGGTGACCAAAAGGTATGTCACCTGGGCAGCAGTCTCCATGTCATTAGCCCTCTGGCTGTTTATTCAGGCAGCCTCTCCTGACCTCAAACCTCTCCTATTGGTGGTGGGGGGGGGCTTCATCCCACTGGGCAAAGAAGAAAGCCCACAGCCAGCCAGACAAGACAAGCAAAAACCTCAGGAGAGGAGGTGGGTTGTCTCGTTCTTCTGGAACCGTCTCTTGGGGCACCCAGACAAGATGCTAGGATCTGAGTTCTGAGTGCAAACATTCTCTGAGGTTAGGATGGGGGAGATTAAAGAGGAGAGGGAGGAAAGAAAGTGAGTTGGGAAACAGAACTATAGAACTAAGAGTCTAACTACATAAGCCTCCTTCTCCCCATCAGCCTCAAGGACAGGGGCCAGGGCTCTGGGCATCCGTGGCTCAGGGGACACTCACCGGCCTGGAGCCAGATCTGTTCCAGTGTGGTCCATAGCTGCATGGGGCCCTGCTTCAGGACCGAAGTTGTTATGGTCAGCTCTGACATGGCCTCCTCCAGCCTTGAGGCTGCGATAGATGATGCCCTCCGAGAGCCTGTCGAACAAGAGGGCACAGGGCTGAGCGGAACTCAGGCTACCACCTGCCACTGGCCTAGGAGCAGTCAATGCCCAGCACCACACGGCAGACAGGGCATCCAGGGCAGCTGCCAAACACCAGCTCACAGACCCTAGGGAGGGTCTTCTGCCTGTTCCTCTCCCCAGGGTGCAGCATGCTTCTGAAGGGGTAATTTGGCAAAAATCCCACTGAGAATTTATCCCAGGGAAAACAATCCTAAGTGTCAGTTTGACTCCTTTAATACAGAACACAGAAACCCCCCAAATGTTCAACAACAGGGAATGGTTAAAAGCAAGTGAAAGTGTAATCGCACAAGGCTCTGAAGACGGCATAACCAACACACTAGTGTGGCACTGTTATGTAAAGGTCTTCGCATTCTTCAGGTGAGTGGAGACCAGCTCATCACAACACAATCACCCTGAAACAACTAACTGTGGGTGTGCATCGAAAGAATTCCAAAGAGTCTTTCCAAGTAGGTGGTAGGTAAGAGGAGGGATGATTTTTCTCTTCTTTGGTGATCCTGACTTTCTGTCTTTGTAGCAATACCATTTCGCATATGTTAAGACCCCACCCTTTTGAAGCTAGGAAGCAAAAAATCCTTGGGCACTAGCTCACGGCTAACCTAGGCCCTCAGAGAACCTTTCTTGCTGTGGCCGTGGGTGGTGCAGGCCCTGCTTGGGATATATAAGCTGTTGACATTTGAAATTCCCATGCAGGTGAAACAAGAGTGCGTTCTCTTTCTCAGAGGCAATAAAGGCTCCAATAAACCCAGGAGGCCTTGAGACAAACCACAGATGACAAGAACATGGGAAGCCCTGATAACTGGATGCAATTCTCTCTTTAATTACAAGAACCTCCACCCCCACACTATGCCCTTCCTTGGGGACAGTGGTTCCCCAAGCGGCCAGGCACTGGGTTTGCCTAGTGAAATCTACTCCATCTCTCTTAACAGCAAAGCACAGCTTAACTCACATCCCCGGATCTGTCCCATTCTCCCAATTCACTCTGCTTAGGAGGTACAGACCTTCTTCTGTTGCCCACAACGGGTGGCCACCACCCATCTTTGGGCCAACTGCCAGTCCCACCCAGAGCCAAGATCAACCCGGACCTTACCGGATTCTGCGTCATGCGCATCTGGCAGGGTCAGGTGAATGCTGTTCTGTTTCTTCACTGTGAGGCCCTCAAAGCTGCCATCCCTTTCCAGACCTCTGGAAGGCAAAGGAGGGCAGAATTCCATGATGCAGATGACTGCCCCCCCCCCCAGGTCCAGCAGGGAGCAAGAGGGAACCTCATCTCAGCAGACTCTGAGGCCAAAAGTTCAAGCTCAAGAAAGAGAACAAAGCCAGAAAGGTAGGGAACGATAGAGATAAGCAGAAGGGCAGAGAGACCAGCATGGGTCCAGGACACACAGGCTGCCGTGTGAACAGCACAGTGTCCATGCCCTCTTTGAAGGTGAGGCCTCTACCTTCAGGCACAGGGGCTGTCAGCTGGATTCTGTCTAAGGACAGCCTGGGTGAAAGTCCAGGAGCCACGCACTGCGATGGAATCCTCAGACTGCCACGTAGCCCCAAAGGAATACGAGTGGGAAGCAAACAAACGTGGTGGTCTCATTTTGGTTTTCATCCATTTCTCTAAGCTCCTGCATCTCCCACCCCATGGGGGAGCTTTCATTTTCTCGGGGGGGGGAGGTGTGGGGAGCCAGGAAGGAAACCTTGCTCAGAAAGGCAGCAGCTGTTACGTTCTTGGTCAGCCCCTTCCCATGGCCAAGGAAGCCAATGGCACTTGGCATGGGTTGAGGAAACTTTAGGAAAGCTACTACAGAAAAGGTTCCAGAAGGTGTCTTCCCATTGGAGGCACACTAAGATGCTGGCATCCAAAGATGATGGTGCCACAGTCCAGGGGATCTTTGTTGTCCTAACTCGGGTTTACACTGGTCCTGACATGGTTTGTAGATGCTTAGCCATCTTCATAGGCTTCAGAGGAAACCATCTCTCCAAACATAGCAGATCAGGGATGGTTCCTTTCCTTTGCCACTGTGGTGGTTTGAATAAGAATGGCCCCCATAGGCTCTTATATTTGAATGCTAGCCGCCAGGGAGGGGCATTATTTGAAAGAATTAGGATTAGGAGGAGTGGCCTTCTTGGAGGAAGTGTGTCACTGAGGGAGGGCTTTGAGGTTTCAAGCTCAGTAAGTCAGTCTGTCTGTCTGTCTGCTCCTGCATGCACTCACTCTCTCTCCCTTGCTTCGGGAAGGTGTGTAGCTAGCAACTACCCACCTACTGGGGCGTGGCCTCAGATTATTTATGTCCGGCCCCTTTTTCCTCTCTCCTTCCCCTTGGGCCCATTTGCTGTTTGGTTTGCTTTGGCTCTGATCTTCATCCATCGTTCAAGCAGAGAATCCTGACTTTGTAAGTTTTGCCCCTTAATAAACGTCAGTCTATTTCTTAGTTCTGAGCTAGTGCAGGATTCCTTTTTTTTTAATAAGCGTCCAATCTCTCTGCCTTCGACTCCCTCTCTGCCTGCAGGCCAAGATGTAGCTCTCAGCCACTGCTCCAGCACCATGCCTGCCTGCCTGCCTGCCCCCTGCTATGATGAAAATGGACTAAGCCCCTGAAACTGTAAACCAGCCCCCAATAAATGGTTTCTTTTTAAAGTTGCCTTGGGTATGATGTCCCTTCACAGCAACAGAACAGTGACCAAGACTTTTTTCCCCCTAATTCTGGAAGCACCTGAATGGGGAAATCAATGAGCCAGGGACGTGAGGCCAAAATGATGTCCAGTTCCTCTCGCCCAACTTTTCTCGTCCTTTTCTTCTGAAAACAAATATGATGTGTGGCTCACAAGGCTAAGAACGGACACCTAGACAGGAGCCTAGTTTAGAGCTCAATTCCTTACATTGCCCATCATACCTCTTCTCTTCTCCCACGAGAGATCCTCTCCTAAGGCATTGAAACACTGCGTTTTGGGGCACTGTGCTGCACAGTTTAAGGCTAACATGGTGCATGTTACTTGAAGTACCCTGTACCAGATAGGGAGATGTGCCAAGCCAAGCAAGTCACCAAGACTATAATGGACAGGGCTGAGTGGCAGCAGCTTCATGAAGGAGGGACTGGGGGTGATGAGAACATCGGACCAGCAGCACAGTGTGTGCAGAACACAGGGGTGTTGGGTGGGACTAAGCCACCCAACTAAGCCACCTTACCTGCTGTAGGCTGGTAAGGTCCGCGGTGGGTAGATCAGACCCTCGTGCTGTGGATTTTGGTCTTAGTTTATGATTGTCCAAAATTAGACTTTCCTAGCACTGGCTGAGGGACTGGGCCAAGTAGTGACCTGGCTGTGTCCTGCTGTATGTTGGGGTGAGAGAGTTTACTGAAGAGGTACTCTGCACTGTGAGCTCCACCAGCCTCCCAGGACAGAATGGATTATGTGCGTGGTGACTTGGAACACCTGGCAGCTCCACAGCCTGCTTTCTGAGTCAAAGCTGCCAGCCTGTGGATCCTTGTCTAGACCGGCCACTTGGATGTGCAGCCTACCCGTCAGCCAGGCAGCTCCAGGGCAATTCCTCTGAACAGAGTCAGGCTATGGACCTGCTTCAGCAAAGGCATTTGAATGCAAATCTACCTATATCAGAGAATGGTGCCCGGGCTTACAGTGCCCATCGCCAGGGAAAGTTTCTACTCCTTGTGTGAAAAAACCATCACCCGCAGCTTTCTAGAAGTTTCTACCCACTCGTTCTGCGCTGCTCTGGAATCTCCCAGGCCTGGTAGCCTGCAAAGGGAGGGCCGTCTGAAGTTTTTAACTCTATGCTATTTCCCTGGTCCTCCTCTGACTTCACACGAGAATGGAGGGCTTCTAGGTCCCAGAGTCCCTGTGCACATGCTCCATGGTTCACCTCCCAGTGCTGTCATCTGACAGGTAAGTGGTGACAGACAAAGGCTCTGAGTCTCAGTCTCTGACAACACAGAAGACACAGTGGCTGACGTGTCACATAAAGCAAGAAGCCCAGGACCTGACTCAGGGGCTTGATGATGGCTTTTCTACTTTCGCACCACCCTGAGCTCTATCCTCTAACCAGGTCTTTGTGTGTGGTACAGAGGACTGTCAAGGGATTAAAACAGCCATGAACATAAAAATCCCTGAACACTGAGTGTGACATCTCCACCCAAACCAACAACCATGTTTTGTAGGCACTGCGGCCTTTCAGACAACTGTTAGCCTGGCAGCTACCACCTGCCAACCCTGCCCTCTAAGCTGGAGCAACCCAAGGGGCAATGACAGCCACTTACCCCAGCTGAGAGAAGTTGTAGAGGGTCTGCCACAGCCTCAGCATTTGCCTGCAGGTCACGAGGGCTTCCTCCGGCCCTTTCAGAACCTGCTCCAGCTTCACCTTGGTGAACATCAGGCTACAGGGAAGAAGAGGCACAGTCAGGCCCTGGTGAGGCTTACCTCCAATGGTGGGGCTGACGGGGGAGGGGGTGGTGACCCCATATGCTCACTTCCCCAGCCCACAGCAGGCACA
Source organism: Ondatra zibethicus (assembly GCA_004026605.1). Classification (NCBI taxonomy): domain Eukaryota; kingdom Metazoa; phylum Chordata; class Mammalia; order Rodentia; family Cricetidae; genus Ondatra; species Ondatra zibethicus. The sequence goes on from PVIU01005114.1 coordinate 80,321, forward strand.
ACCTCTGTCCCACCCATCAAACATTTTCTCCATGCCTCCGTTTCTTCCCATCTTTACAGCCAAACAATGAGATACCTTTTAGCGTTTGTCCGTGCCTGCTCTGATCACCCTACCACCTGCCTGTGATCAGACATTATCATCTCTCAAATCTGTGACTCCCAGCCTCGGCCCGGTGTGCTCTGCCCCTTTACAAGCTGGGATTTCTACTTCTGTGCCCAACAAGGCACGAGATGGACCCTCAGTAAGAGCCACACTTAGAAAGCAGGCTTTTAGCTTGGGTGTATGGGTGTTTTGCATTTGTGTCTGGGCCACACTCATGTAGTCAGAAAGCAACTTTGCATCACTACCCTGAGCACATGAGAGAGGGCCGAAGCATTCAACCCAGATCATTAGCACGCTTGTTCACTAAGGATGAGGATGGGCCGGAAGCTCTGCTGTGTCAAGTGCTAGCCCTTCCTTGTTAGGGGGGTCCACCTGCGCCGGAAGCATGGCCAGGCAGCATGGATGTATCGCAGTGTGTTGGTATTCTGAGATCAGTACACTGGCAATACTATTATACAGCAGCTTCCAGGGCAGCCTTTGCAGAATGGCTGAGAGATCAGTACAAGACTGCGGCCTCGTTCCCAGAGTGGTCAGCAGGCAGTGAGGCCACCTCTGCTGAGAATCACATGACCATAGACTTGGTCACTGTCTGTGATGAAGTATGGTCCATGTGGCTACACCTGCCTGCTCCAGGAAAACTGAACTGCGTTGTGAACCCCACTTGAGGTGCCTGAGCCACGACCTGACCCAAGGGGGGCCAGCCTTACTTTTCTCTGCCCAGAGACCTGGGTCTCCACATCTCCTCCCCTCCCCCCGGGCTTTTCACCTCTTTTTAGACTGTGACGCGATAGAGAATAATGGAGATGGTGGAATTTACCCTCATGTGCATTTCAGAAGAGGGTTTTGGGCACACATTTGTTCCCACTTCCCGTCAAAAATGCCTTTTGTGCACTGCTGCATAGAGCAGCTGCCTTCTCCCTACCCATGTTCCCCTCTCCAGTTTCTTTTCTTTCTTTCTTTTCTTTTCTTTTTTTTTTTGAGACAGGGTTTCTCTGTCTATCTCTGGCTGTGTCCTGGAACTCACGCTATAGCCCAGGCTGCCTGCAAACTCACAGAGATCCACCTGCCTCGCCTCCCTGAGTGCTCGGGTTAAGAGCATGCACCACCATCGCCCGGCTCCTCTCCATTCTCATGTCAACCTGGACTTAGCTTTTCTGATAGGCTCTCATGTAGCTTAGGATTGCCTAGAACTCACTGCATGGCTGAGCATGACCCTGAACTTCAGATCCTCCTACCTCTACCTACGAAATGCTGTGACTTCAGATGTGTGCCATAATGCCCTTATGAACGAGCGCTTCTGAAAAAGAAGCTGCATCTGGCTATGAACAGACACTCCTGAAGGGAAGCTGTCTGCAAAGGCTGACTGACTGATTAGAATGTCAGGGCTGCGGAGACTGGAATGTTGCAAGTTCAGAGAGCAAGTCCAGCCTTACCTTTGGCAAAGTTCTGGCTCTCCAGAGCAGCCAGCCATTCCTTCATGTATGTTGGAACTAACATCTTGTGACAGTAGATAAAGAACTTTTTAGAATCTATGGACTTAGCAAGCAACTAGCTGCTACCAATCCCAAAGCCAAGGTAACATCTTGGGCCTATAGAAAAGCTTCCCCCAGCTTGTCCCCGCCTCTCTGATATAACCACCAGTGTATTTTAAACTTGCCCCAATTCATGACTTTCTCTGTTCTGTAAAACTCTCAAACCTTTTAAAATGGCTTCCACATTGGAACATGGAATTTGGGGTAACCTAATGTATTCCTGGGACCATGGTCACTCAGAATAGTTCCAGAATAAACTAGCTCTTAATCCCTTTAAGATGAGAACTATGGTTTTCATGTCAACACCATTTTGTGAGGTGTTAGGGATTTACCCCGAGCCTCTTGCATGTTAAAAAAAAAAAAAAAACCCTACCAGTTTTTTTGTTTGGTTTGGTTCTTGAGATACGGTCTCACTATGGAGTCCTGGCACACCTGGGATTCTCTATGTAGACTAGGTTGGTCTTGAAGTTGTGGGTGAACCACTTGCCTCTGGGATTACAGGCATGTACCACCATGCCCATAAACCCCCCTTTCCCCAAATCTTCTGCAACCTTCCTTGACCCATCCTCTGCTTATGAGGTCCTAATGGTCCCAAACCAGGCAGAGCAGGGCCCAGCTGGGTGGGGGGTGGAGCCGCAGGGAAAATGGGTGCTGTCCCATCTGTCCTTCACAGATCCCCACAAAGCCCAGTATGCCAATATTTGGAGGTGCCTCTGCTTTCAGGAATATGAAACAGAAGAGACAATTGCTGCCTTAAGGTAACAATTACAGTGCTATAAATGTCAAATTGCCCAGAGAATCAAATGTTGTGTTTTTGGATCTGACTCCAGTGTAAGGAAAGTAACGTGGAAGGGGTTCTTGCTGGAAGTAGGAGTGTGGGAGAGTGACGGAAACTGGGCTGGGCAGGAAGACAACAGCACTTAGAGCAAGGGCGTTGTTGGGAAGGGGCGGGGGTCAGTCTAAACCAACCTTCCCTTAGGGAGCCAGAGCAGCAGAGTTGTAGGGCTGGTCAGCCCCCAGCTTTCTGGGACTCTCCACAGACAGCCCTCTAGCTCATTGTTGTCTATGAGTGAGGTACCATGTGCCTGGGATAGCGAAAGCTGAGCTGGATGAACAGCCTCCATCAACACAGGCTGTGTCTCCCTGGTGGCTGACATTCTACTAGCCTGAGTAACCTGGAGTGGAATTGCTCAACCCAACCACATCCTCTCTGGGTTGGGCAAGAGCTCCAATGATCACCCTTGGGTGTGAGCCTCAGGCTGAGGGTCCTGAGGCTCCAGATCAGCCCCTGGGAAGACTTCCTGGGTGGGTAGTTGAACACTGCCAGAGGGATCTTACAACAGAACTTGTCCTGCCTAGTGTCCACACCACAGGACACATGCCTCAGTTTGGCCGTAAGGCCTTCCAGTGTGGGCTCACCTCCCATTCTGGCTCCTCCCCTGTGACCTTGGGCTGGTGACACTGGTGTCAGCAAATCCTTGACACTTTTTCCTGCTTTGTTCCACGTTGTGGTCTCTGCTGGGGCTTACTCCCCCCTCCACCCCCGTCACATCTGGCTGACTCCTACACAGATACCACCCTCCAACCTTGCGATATCTCATGGGGCTGTGTCTTAGCTAGGGTTCCTATTGCTGTGAACAGACACCATGACCACGGCAACTCTTATAAAGGAAAACATCGCAATGAGGTGGCAGCGTCTTAGCTAGGGTTCCTATTGCTGTGAACAGACACCATGACCATGGCAACTCTTATAAAGGAAAACATCACAATGCGGTGGCAGCGTCTTAGCTAGGGTTCCTATTGCTGTGAACAGACACCATGACCATGGCAACTCTTATAAAGGAAAACATCGCAATGCGGTGGCAGCTTACATACAGTTCAGAGGTTCAGTCCATTATCATCATGGTGTAATATGGTAGCTGGGAGTACGGTGGCATGCAGGCAGACATGGTACTGGAGAATTCTACATCTTCATCCAAGGGCAACAGGAAATAAATTCAGACACTGGGTGGTACCTTGAGCATATATCAGATCTCAAAGCCTACTTCCACAGTGCTGCACTTCCTCCAACAAGACCACACCCACTCCAATAAGGCCACACCTCCTAATAGTGCCACTCCCTTTGGGGGCCATTTTCTTTCAAACCAACTATAAGGGGTGCTATGTAAGGTTTCACAATGTCTGGAAGTGCACACTGTTGGCCTGGTCTTGACCTCGGGGGTCTGCAAATTCAGGTCTATAAAAAACTTGGATCCAGTTCTCACTAAGACATTTGTATCAAGCCCAGAAAATGCACTGATTCTTTCCCTACCCAGCTATTAAGACAGAGCCCTTGGCATTCCACTGTGACTGACTGGAGCTATGGTCATGAATTCATCAGAACCCTGTGCCCCCAGGGGAGCTTCTGGGGACAGGTAAGGCAGACTGAGCAAGTTTGGCTCTCCCCACCTTCAGGCCCACCACATGTCATACAGATGAGTCTAAAATGTCTCTGATTTCCCTCCTGGTTTACAGGTATGGAACTTGTATGCTCAGCAGAGGGGAGACTTTGGTTCAGGTTTCTGTCTCCCAAGCCTGGATTCATGGTGCAGTTTAAGGACAATAATGTGGTCAAAGTTGACCATCCTTCCCCTGGAATAGCTTTGGTCAGGGTACCCGGTAGTAAGTAAGTAGTAGTAAGTAAGTGAGTAAGTAATTATAAGACTTTAGGAAAAAATTCCAAGGCCCAGGTCCTCCTCCAAGAAGTCCCTAGGTGACTGTGTGTCCAGCTGGCGCCTAATTACGCGTCGTGTCTACATTGCTTAAAAGTTTAATAATGAAGATAAGTTCGCGTGAAGTATTTTTACCAGATTTTCCAGGAACAAGCGTGCTGCCAGCCCTGGTGTAGGCGGGAAAGTCACCATTTATCTTTGTGTCCCCTCAGTTTGTGCCCACCTGCTCAAGGAGTTTCGTCAGTTTGCTCATCCCTCAGCGGCAGTGTGCCTTGCTTCCCCAGTTCCTGGCTGAGTACTTAGCATGTAGTGTGTGCTTAGCACGGGAGTCTGGTCACTTGAGACACTGGCCAATTCCATTCCAGCCTGCTCACAAACAGGGTCTGACCTCACAGGACAGGCTCTAAGGAGGAGTCACATGTTCTAGGTGTGCTGTGAGGGTGTGCTGGGGGTGGGGGTGGAGGGTCTTCCTCTCTGGGGCCAAAGGCAAAAATGTCTAACTGAAACATGTCTGTAAGACTGGAATACCAGAATCTACCGGGTACCCTGACCAAAGCTATTCCAGGGGAAGGATGGTCAACTTTGACCACATTATTGTCCTTAAACTGCACCATGAATCCAGGCTTGGGAGACAGAAACCTGAACCAAAGTCTCCCCTCTGCTGAGCATACAAGTTCCATACCTGTAAACCAGGAGGGAAATCACCTACTCACATACTTCCTGTGAGGCTAGGCCCTGATGAGCTTGGAGCAGCAGCTGAGAAACCTCAGGGAGGCACACAGGTGACCACAGCTCAGCTGGCCTGATGCTCAGGGCAGGCTCCTGCTTTGAGGCTGAAATCCTAGGAGGTTCAGAAGACATTTCTAGGCCAGCTGTCTCTGAAGGCAAAGTGCCTGAGCTCCCTGGCTTTAGTAAGGTCTGTAGCCTCTGTGATAAACAGGAACAATCCTTGGTTGTAAAAACTCTCTTACAATGTCTGCTCCTAACAGGGAGCTGGGGTACAGACAGAAGCCCACTGTCTAGCTCAGCTCTCATGAGCATGTCCCAGGCTTGGGCTCCCTCACGCACATCTTAACTCTCCGCCTCATGTACTGCGATGAGGTAAGGGAGTCACCCTGGCTGGCCCTGACTCACTTCCTGCCAGATGGGACCCAGGGGTACTTCATCCCTTCCAGCTCATTTTGTGTGCCCCAGCCTCTCCAAAATAGCCTGTGTAGCTGCAAATCAGAGATGGCAGGGCCGAGGCTGTCCAGCGCCTGCACACGGTTCTCCTTGAGAACTGTTAGTTGTCGTCCTCAGACCTGTCTTCCTGTCAGGCCTGGGTTTATTAGGCTGGGGCCAAGCTCTTATCTTCCAGTGCTTTTCCTTTATACCCAACAAACACACCTGGGTCAAAGCACAGAAGAGTTGTAGTTGAGCTGGAAGGAGTCCTCAAGGCCTAGAAGCCGTGGACGTCCCCAGGGCCGGAGCAATTTGAAGGAAGCAAGGCTTCAAGGAAGCTTCCAGAACATTCCATTCTCACTGGCCCCACTGGTCCCCGCTATGCTCTTGAGGTCTTGGGAGGCTTTTTTTTTTTTGCTCTCCCTGGCTCCTTGAAGGGTGGCAGCAGGTGTGGCAAGTGTAAGGAAGGGAACATTATCTCTTTAAAGGACAGTAATTAGTAATTCTAGCTGGGCCTGCTGCGCTGTTTTAATGAAGAGTTCTATTTTTACAGAAAACATATAATTGAGTGAAAAAGCAGGCTATTCTCTGAGTGAGGTGGCCCACACTCTGTAGGGCCTGACTCCTCAGGCCAGAGCCTGCACACGGCGCGGAATCCACGTGAAGGGTCCCCTGGCTTCCCCAGCTCAGATGCAGATGGCTCAAGTATCTCTGCTTCTAGCCATGGAGCCTCATCCATGTCCTCGTGTGTAAAGCAGAAATGGCAACAGTTTCTATCACTCCTAGGGATGCTGGGAGGGGGACAGGAACAGTGGAGCCGGGCGGTGGTGGTGCACACCTTTAATCCCAGCACTTGGGAGGCAGAGGCAGGTGAATCTCAGTGAGTTTGAGGTTAGTCTGGTCTACAAAGCAAGTTCCAGGAGAGCCAGGACTGTGACACAGAGAAATCAACAAACAAACAAACCAAAAAAGATGGTGATGCCCCACGGGTTTCTAGCATGTCATAGTATCTAGCTATTGCTGGAGTATGGAGTAGGTTCTAGTCCCTATGCTGCCTCTCACCCGCTATTTAATCTTGATTGATGTATTATCTAACCTTTTCCATTAACTTCTTCAAATAAGAGTCATAAAATCAAATCATGGTGTGGTGGTGTAAGCCTATAATCCAACCACTCAGGAGGCAGAGGCAGGATGATCAGTAGACAAGGCTAGTCTAGGTTACATGAGAGCTTGTTTTACTAAAACAATACCAAACAGAAAGTCAAACCAAAATAGTTAAGCAGGACCAGGGCTGTGAGATGCCCAAATCCTCCATGTGTCCTCCCCTTCTCTCCCGTCTGCCCCATGAGTTCCCTGTCCTGCCAGTCTGAGGGTCTCTTGAGCTGTGCGAGTGCCTTGCACCCATCCTCCACCCTCCATTGGGGTAGCAGACAAAGGAGAGGCCACAGTCTCTGCCACAGAGGAGCTCTCAAACCCAAACAAAGCAAGGGGGAAAGGTCAGCATCCAGTCTTCAGTGGGGTAGTTCGGCTCCAAGAACAGGGAGTCTCTGGGAACCAGTGAATTTGGAAGCCCGAGAGGTCAGGAGGGTAACCAGGAGGGTTGAAAAACCAGAATAAAGGTCTAGAGTAGGCACAGAGGCCCCCATGTCATGACAGGGTGACAGAGTGAGCACAAGGACGCGGAGGAGCTATGCTCCCTACCCACAGCACCAGGCCATCCTCTTGGTCCTCAGTCAGCCTGTAATTACCTGGCTCATCCAGACCTTGTCTGGGATGCCAGGTCAGGCTAAGCGATGCAGGGCTCTTTTCCCACTGCTCTGGGAAAGCCACGAGGGCAAGGACTGATCACACACGCACATGCTCTTGGAGGGTGTGATTTTTATAGGGACTGTACCAGGAGTGGCCTTCCTGAAAGGAGGCGGGGCCATCCCTAGTCCTAATTTTACTACTTTTCCCCAGATGAATCGGTAATACTCAAGGGATCCTTTCTAGAAATTCTTAACCACAAAGCTAATGGTTTTTCCCCTGGTGTGGAGGATTATTGTGACCCCTGTTCCCTAATCCTTGAAGGCTCATGGTGATCCTCCACTTCTTAATGAATTTAATTCTGAAGCTTTTAAAAGGAGTGGCCCCAAAGCCCCAGCTTCCTGGGGTAGCTCCTGTCCTTCAAAGGCCGTGCTCCTCCTGTGAGGACGCTCAGCCTGCAGATCTGGCACATTGTGCCCTGACCTGGCTATTCCCATCTGTGTGCAGTGCCGACTGCTGGCTGACCCTGCCTCCACTTCCTTCTGCCACAGGCCACCTCCAGACAAATTCCTAATCATCTCGACAGACACGAACATAAAGCACACAACATAGGGCCCTGCCATCTCAGGTAGGCTGTCCGAGAAGCTCTTAGATAGGGCAAGGGTAGGTTCTGGGCTGATAAAGCCTTGGTTCCTGTCTATCGTCTCTGTCCAGTGAGTTAACCCTCAAAGACCTGATGACTTCCCATTAAAAAGACAGACCAGCCTGCTCTTGTGGGCAGGGTCCTCTCAAATCATGTAGAGTGGGATACAGAGGTGCTCACGGGATAGCCGAGGAGGGGAAATGCTGAGCCAAGGAGGGGCTGACCTTTGAGAAGGATCCTACAGTGCCAGTGATTATGCCTGGCTTAGCACTTCCTCGGCCGCGTGGCCAGCGAATCCTGGCTGCTGTCCCCACGCACTGTGGCAGCCAAGCATGTTTAATGAACCCAGCAAAGTGATAAACTATGTTTGTGTTAATACCTTTGATTCCAACCCTCTCCATGAGTGTTGGTATTTTAAGCATCCTTTTGATGTGCCACAAGTCCTTAACAAGAACAATCAAATAAACACACTGAGTTTAAGGCAGAAATGCTAACAGGAGTCCCAGGACTCTGGATCCCTTCTGCTTGGTGGATTGCACCTCCAGAAATATGTCACATGTAACTTGAAAAATAGGTGAAGGGGGCCAGGTAGCTAAGAGAAATGCCCTGGAGGTTCAACCTTAGCCTCGACTGGATCTAGCCACAGTCTGGCTCCAGCTAATACCTAGTTATTTCATCTCAAACATTTTCCAAAACATCCCTGGTTTCCTGGAGCAGATGGCTGCAGTAGTGCATTTGTTTATCTGGGGCGAGAAGAAGCTTGTGGAGAGGGCTATGTTGTTCCTACCCTGGCAAGTGCCTTTGGGGCGCCAGCACACCTTCCCTAGGGGCTGGGCTAGCAGGGGCTCTCAGGAATGCCTATTCTGAGATAAGAGGTAGGTAGGTAGCCCTGCCCACTGTGGAGCAGGGAAGAGAACACATTTACTCCTGTGTCACCTTAGGTATGCCCAGGGCCCTCAAAGTCAGCCTGGCAGGCTGCCAGGGCTGGGCAGGGGAAATGACTGACAGTTTGGTTATTGGAATGCTCCCATCATTAGCCTAGGAACTTTGTTTGGTTTCTATGGTGACCTTTACTACAAGAGCCTGACTAAAGCTGAAGGAATGTGTTACCTAAAACCATCGCCTGAAAGTGCTCCTGGCTTCAAGGAAGCCATTCTCAGCGATCCATTCTCTCCACCCCGTATTCCTGTCCCTCCTGGTCAGGCTTCCCAGCTGCCTCTTTCATGAGAAGGAAGGACCAGCAAAGACAACTCTAGACCTGCTTCAAATTCTCACATTCCCCACAGGAAGCCTGTGGCCCGCCTGGCCTTGGGCCCCCTGGCCAGCTGGCACATGTGTTTCGGGCTTAGTCAGAAGCCCGTGGGATTTCAGGAAACTGCTTGGGGGTATCTGGTTCCCACCATACCAGGTTCACACTGTCCCCAAGGAGGCATTGTGTCTGCCTCATCATGTTTCTGCCTTGTTGAACCTGAGCTGGACTAACCAAAGGCCATCCTACAACACAGAACTCAAGGTCCTCTCCAGTTTGCTTCCTAATCTCTGAGTCTGAAGGGTTCTCAGGAGCTGAACTCCACGAAGATTGGGTTCTGCTCTGCATGCCTAGACGGTGCCTGGTGCCCGTGGGGGAGCGGTGGCCTCTCCATAAAGCTTTTGCCCGCTCTCCAGAGCTGTGCCACTGCCTAACCCGGCCGCATCCCCTTCCTTCAGCACCTGGCTCACGACACACATTCAGTCCCAGGTGTCAATGAGACTCGCTTGTGGCATTCCCTCCACACTCTGACCTTAGACATAGTTGTCCATCAGCCCATGGCCTTCTTTAGTCTGTGTCTCGCAGTACACTTCAGAAGCAGAAGAGGCAGGGCAGATGTTCCTTTTAAGGAGGCACAAGTTGATGTGGTTGGCATGGGTAAGTGTCAGAAGTTACTTACAAGGGCAGTGGCCTAACTGGCTCTCACACTAGGATAAACTCATAAGATGGGGGTTCAGTCACCTGTCAGCTTCCTCCTTTGCTTAGGCTGCTCCCAGGCAGTGGCGAAGCAAGCACCCTACACAGGACTGCTGGCTTTCCTCCCTGGGAGATAGTTCTTGAATCCCCTGCACTGATAACTTAGCAGAAGGGAAAAGTCTTTAGAAGGCGTGGCCACCCGGATAATGGCTGCACGGTGCTTGGTGGGAGACAACCTATATCATTGTTCTATAAGTATCCCCTGAGAATAGACTTTGCTAGGAACAATGAGGTCAAGCCAAGGGGGGTTGGTCTGTGTTGTTTTGCTGAGTGATATTTACTGGACTGGTTGTTTAATTAACTGCTGGCAGCAGCTGGAGCCACACATGGCTTGTTCCCAGCTCAGGGAGCAGCTGCAGAAGCAGGGCACACAGTCAATAGATGATCCCTGACCTGTAATGGACTCAATAACATTTCCTGCTAATCCATGGGTTTTTGTACTCCAAGGTTTCATCTGTGGGGAATAGTATTGACTTATTTGCAAAGGGATATGGTCACTCAATAGAACCAGGAATGTATATGTATAATTTCTTTTCCTTTAAGAAAGATTTATTTTCTCACACTCTGATGGCCTAAATCCCATGAATTCCTGTTCTGGTTAGTTTTGTAGCCTTCTAGGGCCAGATCAGATCACAGCAGAGCTCCTAAGTCTGAGAACTGATGGACTCACGATAAAGAATGACTTCACCTCATCTGACCCTCCCCCCCTTCAACTGAGCAGGCTGAGTGGGGGAATTCTCTTCGGGTTAGAATACACTTATTTCCTGCTACTCTGCAGAGCACTCAGTAGCGACAAGGACCAAGAATGTGCAGGGCCTCACACCCTAGAGCTCCTGCTATCCCTCAATGCAATATGATGTCTCTGGAGGTGAGCAGTTCCCATGGCATAGGCTGCCCCCTGAAGGCTCTGCCTGCAGAAGCAGAGACACTATTTTCTAGGCAGCTCCACACAAAAATGAGGGCAGGGAGTAGAAGGCTGCACAGCGGCAAACAGCACAGTCTCTATCCCACCCCCACCACCTCTCCGGCCCATCTAAGAACCTGCTGAAAACTATCTCCTTACCTGCAAGTAGAGAAAGTTCTCATTCATGTATACCCATGGGGCTCCTCTTGAAGGGGTAGGGTAGATGTGGTGTGAGCTTGAATTTGCACCAAGCTCAAAGCCCAAACCTCTCTATCCTATTGTAAGGACACTCAGGGGACTAGGGCACACCTAGGTGAGGTGAAAGGAAGGTGGAGAGAACAGCTGAATACAGCAGTGGGGCTCACTCACACCACAAGGGAGCCAGGGGGCTGCCCAAGCAGCCCCAGAGCAGGAAGATGGGAAGGGAGCCACGGGGAGCAGGAAGATGGGAAGGAAGCCACGGGGAGCAGGAAGATGGGAAGGAAGCCACTGGGAGCAGGAAGATGGGAAGGGAGCCACGGGGAGCAGGAAGATGGGAAGGGAGCCACTGGGAGGAAGCATCTTACTGGAGTGGCTCAGGGAACCAAAGGAATGGATCCCATTATACCCTAGTACACTTCACACTGCTTGGGGTTCAATCAGACTTTCAGCAAAGGCGTTAGCCTTCCACAGCAGGCCAGGGAAGTGCACAGGGCTAGAAGGACATGTGAGGCCATGAAGAGATGCTGAGGAGCAAAGTGGGAGACCCAGGAGTAAAGGGCATAGCCCTGCTCCTCTCTGCTTCACACTAGGGCTTCCATGGAAGATCTCATTTGGAAAGGACTTGGGGCTAAAACATTTAGCACTGTGGCCCTCCTGGCACCTTGTCTCTTCAATGCTCAGCCCTGGCAGTGGGCAGGAAGTTCCTTCTCTTCTTACCCAAGGGTTCTAAGCTTTTCTCTTTGAGTATTTCTTTTTCCACTTAGTGCAACTGATAGAGTAAATACACATGCGTGCACAGGCACATACAGATACATGTGCAGGCATGTAGAGAACACACATGCTGGCACGCATGCCAGCAGCAGAGAGTCAGGACCTGCTGGGCAGGTTAGGATGGAGCTTGGAAAAAGCAAGGTACCACTGCAAAAAGTAAAGGCCTCTTCTTTTCTGGACTTTTACTATATATAAAAATCATAAGACTGGGAAGATGACTGAGTGGGTGAAGGCACTCGCTGCCAAGCCTAAAGATCCGACTGAGTTCTGTCCCCAGGACTCAAAAGATAGGAGAGAACTGACTACCTCAAGTTATCCTCTGACCTCCACACATGTACCATTGCATGCAACCTCTATGCACCATCATATGTGTACCACCCCATATAAATGTATTTTTTTAAATTTAAAAATAAATAAAATAAAACATTATCACCAGTACGGCTGCATTATACTTGGGATTCCTGTTGTCCACACCTGATTAATTTGTGTTTTATAATTCCTGAATGGTGTGTCTTATAAAATGAATAATCATTACTCCAAGGCTGGAGCAAGGTTCAAAACTGTATTCTTCAATACAAGGATGGACTTGTCCAAGTGGACACACACTTTAGTTATACCTGGCTATGAACAGCTGGGATCCACAGGGGCAGGATAATGGGGTATGTGTGAGGGGGACCAGATAGGATCAGGAATTGGGCTGGGATAGTTTAGACAGACAGTCTGGGCAAGGAGAAACAGGAAGAGACTCAGGGGTCATCAAAACATGACCTTCCCCCTAGGTCCCGTCACAGAGCCACAATGTGGCATTTGCCTTGATTAGCCCTGATACCCTGGTTTGGTGGCAGTAGTCTTTGTGGTCTGAGGGGAAGGAGAACTAATCCTGCTCCCCGAGCTGCTGCCCTCCCACTGCACGGCATGCGATTGGTGTGATAAACATGAAGGATCAGGACCACCCTGGAGGAAGATCACTGTTTCCCCAGTTTCCGGGAAAGGATGCAGTTGGGAAGGTTCCTCTGTTCTTTAGCTAGTTTTAGAATTTCATCCTTGCTGGCTGTGTGAGGATCATGATTACATCACATGCCTTACCAAGTAGTCCCCTCAGGGCTAGAGGGCTGGGGACAGGAGCACTCTGGGCTCACTGGTCCCCACCAAGCCCCCTCTGTGCATACTGCCACAGCCCCTTGTCATTCCTACACCACCTTGTCCCTCTACCCGGGAAGTGTCTAAGCAACGGACACTTATTCCCTGTGTACTGGCTGCAATGTGACAAGATGAGGTGTGCACAGGTGACTATGCACAGCCCTTCACCCAGCAGTGAACCCAGGAAACTCACTTGAAATTCTCAGGGTACTCAGTGATGGCCATGTTGATGACATCCAGGGCGTGCTGGTAATGCTTCTGGGCAGAGAAGAGCAGTGCTAGCAAGTGGAGGGAATTGGCGTCATCCCTGCTCACCGTCAGGGCCTCCTGAAGATGCTCCATGGCGCTGGAGATCTGCCAGGAGAGAACGCCAGTTTAGGGACCTTACCCCGGACTCAGATTCCAGCCATGGCTCAGCTCAGCCCAAGTGAGCCTGGAGCAGCGGAAGCAGGGTATTAATAAAACATTTCCTGTCAGACAGCCTGGCAAGGGATTTGGGAAGACAAAGGTAACCATTTAATATGGGAGGAGTTTGAAGCCTCAGGCATAGGCTGCCTGTCACATGTGGGAGCCCCTTCTCAGAGTTTTGCTAACAGGGGTCAGAGTCCCACTCAGAAAAGGTAAGGGAAAGGGAGTGCTCTGGGAAGGTGGTGACCAAAGGCAGGGAGGCAGCAGAGATGAATGGCAGAAAGGAGGTCCTCTGAGAGATCAGTGTGGGGATTAGCTAGAACTGAGGCTTGGTTTTGTACTTAATAATTATTAAGGGTGGTTCTATAGGAAGATTAGATAGGAAGATGAGGCCAGTTCACACAGGGCCAAGAAAGCCACTTCGAAAACCACTGAGAAGCCATAGGTGGTTCTAGAGTGAAGTAAAGGCTTCCGTTCAGGTGCAGCAGACCACTGCCACATAGAGCCCCAGAGTTTACAGCTTGGGTTTGCCTCCCTTCCCGGTGCTGAGTGGAGGAGGGCAGGCCCCCACTGCTCTGGGAGTCCTGCAGACTGGCGAGGAAGATGACACACCCCTGGCCCTGCTATCTTGCCAAACCCTTGCTCCTAGCATGCTCTGGGAGTCCTGCAGACTGGCGAGGAAGATGGCCCCTGGCCCTGCTATCTTGCCAAACCCTTGCTCCTAGCATGCTCTGGGAGTCCTGCAGACTGGCGAGGAAGATGACACACCCCTGGCCCTGCTATCTTGCCAAACCCTTGCTCCTAGCAGGACCTGGGAAAACTCTGATGGTCTCTTCTGTTGAAGAAGGTGGATGGGGTAAAGCATGGTTCAGGGTGGAACAAGAGATCACCCTGGATGCGGCCCTCTCCGTCCTGTTCTCCTCGAGTGCCTCCACACGCCCCTTGCTCGGCCACATGGGCCAGTAAGCGCAACGGACTCTCCTCACATGGCCTGGCCTAGGGACGCTTGGCAGAGTCTGGGAAGTTTCCACAAGTGTTTAAGAGTGAAAGAAATTCTGGTTGTCACTAATGGAAACACACTCCTTCAAAGGAGGTTGGGTTGTCCTAGTGTGTGCAGTAACTCCTTAACTGCCCAACATGACCCTGCATCCCCTCCACTACCTCCTTTTCCAGCAAAGGCATGCAAGATGGTCTCTTGTTCCCAGACACTTGCTATCTGAATCTGAAGAACATGCTCTTTGGAGGACTATTGGGGTATTAGAAAAAGCAATACCTTATTTGTGATTTGAAAGACCCAGGTCTTTTGTCCCTGGGAGCTCCTGCCTCTCAGAATTCCATGTCCTATAGGCTAGGCATATGGCTTACCAGAGATGGATTAAACTGGTAAGGTATGTACAATTGGACATGCTTGGGCACCTTCTAACCCTTTGTTTGCTCAAGCATCTCCAGCCTGAGTGGCTGGCATTTCAGCACTGGTTAGCACGGGCTAAGCCCACACAGCCTGCTAATGTTACACTAGGTGAGTGAGGGGCTCGGTGTAGGCTGGTGGTTCTCAACCTTCCTAATGCTGTGACCCTTTAATACAGTTCCTCACATTGTGGTGATACCCCCCACCATAAGATTATTTTTTTTGCTACTTTATAACTGTAACTTTGATATTGTTATGACTCATAACATAAAATATCTGATATGCAGGATATCTAACATGCGACCCACAGGTTGAGAACTACTGATGTAGGCCAATTCTTATGCTGCAGGTTCAGAGTGCAGTATGGTAATGTCCAGCCCATAATCTCCATCCTCAGACTTCTGGCATTCATTCCAACGTGGCTCAGTTGCCCAAAATGCGTGAGGCTTCTTCTCCCTCAGTAAATGGCATCGTCATCGCAAGGCCCTGCTTCTGTCAAAATGCCCATCCATTCCGCGGCCTTCCCCTTAGCCACCTACCCATTGTGTATGTGGAGGCTGTGACCAGAGGAAGGACTGGGAGAGACACAGCACCAGGCAGGAGGGAGGAGGGTTGGGATGGTCTGTTTGGAGAACACGCTAGCTATGAGCCCAGCTCAGCCAGGTTCTACTGTTACTCTCGTCACGCGTGCCACAGTGGGGTAAACACTGAGAAGGATGGAGTGTATGTGCCTCAGCTTTTCCACTGTTCTGCTGGTACCTAGCGCAAGGTAGCAACACCTCTCTGGCCTGCTTTTCCTTTGTATTAGGATGCGGCCAGACTCCTGTGGCAGCTCCAAGGCTTAGATATGAGATGCATCCTGCAGAGCCCTGCAGGGCTCGGCGCATTTCCCAAAGCCTGTGTTCCCAGTTAGGCCTCCTGAGACCCCCACAACGACAGAACTGTAGAATTCTTCCTCCTAGTCCGAGGGCATGTGCTTGCAGCGGCTGTATTCATTCTGGTCACTCTGTCCACACCAGGGTTCTCTGGTGCGTGCAGAGACTAACCCGGGGTGTCTCATTTGCCAGTCTGTGCTCTATCACTGACCTGTGCAGAGCCTTTGTCTTTCTCCTTAGCAGACCTAAAACCCTAGCCTCTCATGTTCCCTATGATGCTTTGCGCTCCCAGTGTGCCAGGCCTGTCACACTGTCTCCTCTGGCCACTAAGTGCCAGGCCAGAATCGTGCGCAGGTCAAGGAGAGCATGAAGAAGCAGCTAAGATGGGTGGAGCTACCACTGAGTGGATGTGACTCTCCAAGGCTGGCCCTGCCCAGTGACTCACCAGAACAGACCCCATTACCCTGGGAGGGGTGTTCAAACACCCCAATATCATAGCTCACAGCAGCCAGCCATGCTCTAGGCAGAAAGACCCAGAAGAAAGGTCACAGAGACCCAAATAGGTGAGGATACTAGCTTAAGAGTCCACTCAAGGTCCTCCACCTTCTGGAACTTTCTAGACATTGTGTCCCCAAGGAAACTGAGCACCAGACTCCACTGATCTCACAAGCATTGTTTTTTGGAAGATGGGCGCTATTTATCAAAGATGGATGAATAACTGAAGAAATTAAAAAATGCATCACCGAAGGCTTATCATTAACATGACTGGCAAGGGAAGCAAGCAGAGGGCTAAAAATAGAGTGGTCTCAGGTAACTTTCCGTCTGTTCCTAGAGGCTGAGCGACTTTCCAAGAGGAGCGGCACACAGAGAGCAGGCCTATCACTAGGATAGCAGCCCCAGGCCAGGGCCTAAGGGTCAGGACTGCGGCTGTATGGCGAGGTGGCAGAGTGATGAATGATCACGGGGAGGAGGTGGTGTGAGGAGAAGGGACAGAGGAGCAGGAAGCATGAGGAATGGTGGCGGGACCACTGGGTAGAAAACAGCTGAGACAGAAGGACACGGAGATGGAGATGGAGGACCCAGACTGGCAAATCAGGCTGCACAGGCATCACTAAGAAGGAGGGGCTACCACACAGTGAGAAGTCAAGAGGACAGAGGCCCACTACTCCTGGGTCAGAGGAAACAGCTAGCGCAGCTGCTCGAAGGTCAGTGTGATAATGGGGCCGGCCTCCTGGCAGGGGTCCAGGTACACAAGGCCCTGTCTCCAAATGGGCCAGAGTCTCTTTGCTGGGGCAGAGTGAACTTCTCGTCAAAGTGTGAAATGAGGTCATGTTGACCCTGCGAGGGGTGTTGAGGAGGGAAATGAGCAGGGCACGTATGAACGTGGACTTCCTTTTTCTCTTTTGCTTAGTTTCTTGAGACAGTCTTGTAGTGTATCCCAAGCTGACTCACTCTGTAGCCTAGACTGACCTCAAACTCAAGAATTCTGCCTTAGCCTTCTACGTGTCAGGACTACAGGAGTGCGCCACCACGTCTAGCTGTAGACAGCGCCTACGAGGCTTCTCCCAGCCGGTGCTTTTGAGCTTAACACGTTTCTCAGTGGCAGGAGAGGAAAGCTGTCCTGGGGCCTCAGGCCACCTATAGTTCCCAAGCATCAGCATGTGCTGGGTCAAGGCCACCGGAGATGCCCAGGGTGCTAGCCTGTGGGTGCAGGGTGCGTGAGATCAAAGACGATTCTGGAAGGGCATGACTTAGGGCAGTGCTATGACAGCTGGGATCCCATCACTGACCTCATGGATCACTATCAGGAAAAGGTGGCTCTACCTGGAGAGCTGTAAGTGGTCATGGTGGAGATGGTCCTGGTAGGGCAAAGATGGCTACCTACTGAACCCCCCCACCAAGGTCAGGAGCCTGCAATGGTGTCTTTGGGGTCACACAGAAACCCATCCAGAAGTAGCTCCACATGCCAGTCACACTTTCCCCAGGTTGAGGGTAGGGGGCGGGACATGAGCAAGTGATGCTGTAGTCACTTACCCATGTCTCAGGAAACTGCAATATTCTAAGGAAAGTCAGGGCGTTGAATAGCCCTTCCTGTGTGCCCATTTCAAGTGGGCTGGGTGTAACCACATTGACCAAATCCTCACTAGACCCCCTCACACAGAGATACTCTCATGAAAGGCAAGGGCACTGAGAGACAGTCACACAGAGGAGATCTGAGGGTTAGGAACCGTGACAACACACCTGTCGGACGAGGGCAAGCTGCAGGGAGACATAGAAGATAATCTGGGGGTCATCGGGTGCCAGTTCCTGGGCTCTGCAGGGGAGAGGAGCCAAGAGTCAGTTACTGTCAGTTGAGCAGCCCGTCAACCTTGTGCTGGGGGCTGGCAGCAATGTGGCGGGAGATTACACCAGCCCCTCTCAGATGGTGGCTGATGGCTCAGACAGAGGTCCACGGGCAGCTCATGGGAGAGGACAGTGGTTCAAGGAGGGCTGGGACAAGCTGAGGCAGGGTATCTCCAAGGTGACAGACCTCAGATGAAGGGTAGGGTGGGGATGGGGAAAGATAGCGTCACATCTGTGACTGGCAGCCTGGCTGTTTCTCTGTGGACAGCGGTTACCCTGACTGTGGCTCTCCCAAAGCACACTCACACTGCCCCGAGGAGGATACAGGGTCTCTGAACTGCCAGTCTGAGCAAGAAGTCCCAGGAACGCAGCACTGGTGGAGACGTGGGCAAGTCTGAAGGCTGGAATAGCTTGCTTTTTTGGTTGGGGAACAACCTGACCCAGAGGGAAGCTGGTGTGTCACATGCTCCAGTGGTACAAGGAGTCCTAGCCAGGTCTTCCCCAGTAACATCCCCCTGTCACTTCAATGTGGGGGATGGGGCTTAGTGGGTCAGGCCAGGGGAGGAGGCTCAGATGGGCTGGGTCTGAGCAGGGCATTGCCTTTTCCCCTGACTCCAGGAAATCTCTGTGACGCTGTGGGTGAGAAGCTCCTGCGGCTCTGGTGTGGTCAGGCTAGAGGGCACCCACATCACTCTGGAGTCTCTGCTATCTGAAGGATGCCACGTAGCAGCGGTTCTCAACCTTCCTGATGCTGCGACCCTCACTACAGCTCCTCATGTGTGGTGACCCCAACCATAAAATGATTTCATTGCCACTTCATAACTGTAATTGATACTGTTATGAATTATAATTAAATATCAGATACGTAAGATACCTGGTATGTGACTCCCAAAGGGGTCATGCCCCACAGGCTGAGAACTACTGATATACATGCTACATTTCCTGCTTTCTGTCCAGAGGAAGCCTGGGAGCCCCAGGAGCAAGGGTTGGGCCTGGCAGCTCTGAGCTGAACGTAGGGCCCCCCCAGTGCCCAGCGCTGAGGGCAGGGTTACCCGGCACAACAACCTACTCCTGCCTGCTGGGTGGCCATCTGGCATTATGATTTCCTTATCCATGAGAGGGAAGACAGAGACATCCATTTCAGAGAGTGGGACTTCATTGTGGGACCCTCCATTTTATCACCCTGCATGGGAAGAAGCAAAAGATTAGGCATCTCCTCACCGCTCAAGTGTCTGCAGCGCCTTGCGGTGCAATTCATCTTGCTTGGACTTCAGAGTGGCTGCAGGAGACACAATGGATTGTGTGTGGGTCACTGAAGAAGTGAAAACATCTCTCCAGTCCATCCCCAGGGCACAGGAACTTAGTAGGAAGGAGCCTACCAGGGTCCTGTTTGCAAACCTCAAGGTCCTGGGTTCAAGGCACAGAAGACTGCTGTGACAGCAGGCTATAACTAAGGGATTGGTGGCCTCTTCACTAGCCCAGCAAGGATGATGATGCCTGAAGTCCCATGACCTTGGATATGAGGGGTAGAAGGCAGTCAGTACCAGACTGTCCTATATGGCTTCAAGGGTCCCTTGAACCTACACACAGGGGCAGGCACTAGGGGGCATGGGTGAAGTCTGTGTGGGGGTTATTGCTCCCTCTCTTCCAGACTTCAAGGACACAAAAGCAGGTGTCTGCCTATTCAATGAGGAGGCACTGGGCTGAACTAGAAAGGCTAGGAATAAAACACCAGGCCTGGGGCAGGAAGGATGAGAACCATATGAAACTCCTGTAGGTACTTGGTACTGTGACATACTTGAGGAGGGATTTCAAAGATGCCAGAGGGTTGCTGCAGAGCTGAGGGTAAAGGCAGGCCTGTGAGAAGTGGAAGGATGGGGTAGAGGGCTGATGACACTGCAGATAAGAGTACCAGGATATCACAGAGGGCAGTGTGGGCTGGGCAGGGCCTACGTGCTGACAGACCTGGGTCCACAAGGAGGAATGGCACATTGGTGGGTGTCTGTCTGAGCGAGAGTGGAAACTCTTGGAACTGAGGGAGGGGTGCGTGTGTGTGTGTGCGTGTGTGTGTGTACATGTGTGTGGTAGGGTGTGTGTGTCTGTGTGTGATAGGGTGTGTGTGTATGTGTGTGTGGTAGGGTGTGTGTGTAATAGGGTGTGTGTGTCTGTGTGTGATAGGGTGTGTGTGTATGTGTGTGTGGTAGGGTGTGTATGTGTGGTAGAGAGTGTGTGTGTATGTGTGTGATAGGATGTGTGTGTATGTGTGTGTGCGGTAGGGTGTATGTATGTATGTGTGTATATGTGTGTGTGGTGTGTGTGTGTGTGTGTGTATGTGTATCTGTGTACATGGGGGAGGGAGTGGAGTGGAGTGGGGTGTATACACATGCACATATCCCAGAGGAGAGCTCCTGTCTGTGGAGAGTACCAAGAAATCACTAGTAGAATGAGACACCTTGGAGGCGGCTGAGGAATCCCGAGGCACCATCCTCAGGCAGATTCTCTGGGGCCTGACACTCACCATCAGTGGCCTGCAGACTGTAGGTGAGACCCAGGGCCAGGTAGCCTTTAGGCAGGAACTCTCCTGCTTCCTCTCCAAGGCTGATCACCACTGTGGCAAAGTGTTCCGCCTCTTCTAGCTGCAAAAGGGAAAGGTAGTGGTCACTGGGATGGGCTTGGCCATCCTGAGCAGGAAAGGGAAGATAGTAACCAACCTGGGACAGTGTCAGCCCCAAGTATAAACAGAACAGGTCCCGACAATGGAACTGCAGGTAACATGACTTATCCAGGCCGTACAACTATTGAGCAGGAAGTGTCTCCCTGAACCTAGGAGCCAGTGTTCAAGGTCGCAGGTGCCAGCTCTTCCAGACAGATAGACAGAGGCTCCCTGCCTGGGAGAGCCAGCTCCCACAGCCTGCTGTGCTGAGAGCATGAACTCAAAACAGGCCAGTATGTGTGGCTCCCCTTCACGTGGTCCCTGCAGGGAGGGCCTGCTCAGCAGAGGAGAGCCACGGCTGGCTGGGCCTTGTTGAACATGGCCAACCCTGCAGAGTAGGCAGGCTGCCACACAGGCTAGTCTGGAGCTCGCTCCCTCCCTTCCTGAGCAGGAAGCCAGTGAGCTTGAACATTCAGGGGAAAAAGGCCCTGGGCTGTTTTTGTCCTGGGAGCAGGGGAACTGTTCCAGTTGGAAAAAGGCCCAACTGGCACGGGCCATGTGAACACACATCCTCACACACAACACGGGACACAAGGAGATGGCACAGGAGGGGGAATTTATGGATACTTTGCGGCATGCATAGCAGCCAGGCTAGTGGGGGTGTAGGGCTGGGGCTAAGGCTGTGTCCATTCTCATGTGTCTCCACCAACGCTTTCCCACATGCCCCTAACCTGCCATGTGTAAAGCATAGCAATAATGTCTATGTATTATCCAGAATATCAACTCCCAGGGCTGCTTTCTTCAACATCTCTCTCCCACTCACACACCACTTCCAACAGACAGACAGACAGATGGACAGACAGACAGACAGATAGACAGACTACAACTATGCCCCAAGATCAGGTATCCCAACCAGCTAGAGAATCACAAGGCAATCCAGTGGAGGCAAGAGCACGCTCATGCTGGCTTCCGGCCATGCCCAACCCTACTCACATCCCGACTTAAGCTGGTTTGTCCAGGAGGAGTTGGGTAGCTCTGACTGTTGGCCACAGCTGGGGAGAGTACACAGGTAAAATCTTTCTCCCTGGAGTGTGGCGGGATTGCCTGAGACAGAGGCCATGGAGAAATGAATGGGCTGAGTCCCCAGTTTGGACCCAGCTATGAAGAGCCATGTGCAAAAAAGGAAAACAAACAAACCCCTCCAAACCTGAAGGAGCAGAGCAACCACTGTGCAAAGAACAGGACTCCTGGATGTACCATGTTCCCTACAGGGCCAACACTATTTTGAGTTCTGTTGCCACCCACAAAGCAGCCCTTCTGCATGTGGATTCACTGCAGTAATTATAAAGGAAAAATAGTATTAATTCCAAGTAAGTTAATGTACAATACAATAATTACACATGGTATTAATAGACACGGGTGCTTTAGCTAGCAAGTGGAGAGGGTGCTGTCATGGCAAAAATGAAAACCAAAGAAAAACAAAGTCTTTTACTAGGCACCCTGTCCCTCTTCGTCTACAGCAGGTGTGCCAAACTGAGAGCCTTAGAATTTGGCTCTGAAGGGCTAGGACCCCAAGCAGGCTCTGAACCAGCCCAACCCCCAGGTCAGTTCTCATCACAGAGGCAGAGCACTGTGAGGACAACAAAGCTGAGCACATTGTTTGGGCTCCATTCCTTTGAGGTTATCTTGTGGGCCTCAGTTCCCTCTTCTGTAAAATGGGGACAGCAGTGTCACCCTCAGAGGGCTGCTGAGAGGACTTGGTGTGTGCTTGATGAGTGTCAAAGATGAAGAGCAGTGATTACATGTAATATACACACATGCCCCAATTACTACGCATATATTGTATATATGTATATATTAATCACACATCATCACACTGGAAAATTTGCAAGCGGCATCAATGGAGTCCAAAGAAGATGCTAGTACTGCCTGCCTTTTGTCTGTGGGCCTGGCTGTTCATCATAGAAAAGCGTGATTGCACAGGACAAGCAGGCACCTGCCAGAACTGACCAGTCAGCTGCTCAAGTTCACATCACCAACCCGATCTGAGGTTGAGGGTCCACCAAAGACCACCCTCACTCACCCCTTGCATAGGTGATAATATATCAGAATATTTCCCACTCTATTATCTTATGATATATTCCTTTTTTTTTCTTCCTAAGCATTTTATTCTACAACCTTTGATCCACAGTCTGAAAATGCTGTTTCAATCTGACTGTTCTCAGCTGCCCAACACTATTTCTACCAAGTTCCCTTGCCAGCTTTTCTGCTGGGGACCTCCAGACACTTCTTCCTGTGGCCTCCTGAGGGCTGTTGTCTCTGCCACCAGCTCAGACTGTGGCATGAGGTCCTCTTTCTTATCAAAATACACCTAGATGAGGGGTTCCCAGTGTCTCCTCCCTCACCCCACTATGATACTGTCTTGAACTGCCCTCACTCAGAGCATCCAGGTGAGCTTGCCATGGCCACTTAGGGAAGGTCCTCCCTGCCCCTGTGTTTCTGAACAGCCTGAGGCCTGACAACCACATCACAGCACCACAGCAGGAGGTTATGAGGCGCGGGGGGGGGGGCGCGGCGAGCTTGTGTGACATCCCCATCCCCATGGTCAGCCATTCAGCCAGCAGTACAACTGTGACCCTAACCCAGGCAGGGCTGAGGGCTTCATGGCTGCAATCTGCACTTTCTTGGTTTTCTCCTCCCTGATGCTTGGGAAGTACGATACACTAGTGGTACAGGGAACTTTCCTTCGTAAGTAAGGAAACACTCTGTGCCTTCCCAAGTCCCTTGGTATCCAAGGCTTTCCTAATTTGGTCCCTGCACAGCAGACTCAGCTGAGCTGGCACACTTGCTGGGGCTCAGGGCTGCCTTCCATCTCGGAATGAGGGACAGCCTCATTCACCTGCACTCAGCAAAGAGGGTGCCTGCCACCTCAGGCTCTCCACCCACTCTCTCTTCCCAGGGACTGAGGAGAACCCTCTATTCCGAGACTGCAGGGCTCTGCTGAAAGACCTCCAGTTCTCCTGAGCCCCTTCCTGTAGGGCCTGGAGCTACTTTGTGGAAATCTGCTCTCCCTGCCCCCCCCCCGCCTCCTTCTTCAAGGAGTAACAGGCACTTTCTAACTTCTGTGAGATGGTGGCGAAAGAGCTGGCGTCCTTCCTTGCTTTGTGAGCAATCCATCTTCCTGGATTTGAAAGAATGAAAGCAAAAGCATTCTTCCTAAGTGCTCACTACTGTGAAGGTACTGAGAAGAATAACAGCATCCATTTGTCATATAGCTGCAAAGGGCCATGCAGGCACACACCATCTCCTAAGGCTCACGGCCACCCTATTAGGGGACATGCCAGATTATAGATGAGGAAACTGAGGCACAAGGAGAGTGAATCACTCCCTTGAAGTCACACAAGCTAGTGAATAAGGTAGACCAAAGGACTTGAACCCTATCTGTTCTCCAAGCTGATGCTCTTTCCAGTACCATGCTGCCCCCTTGGGTGATATGAAGCCTGAGACACACATTACAGGCCTCTGCATGATGAGTTCACCTACTTCTGATTTCCCCCTTTCTACTGTCTGTGTGGCATACAATATATAAGCATGCCCTGTCCTCTATGACTCCTGAAGGGGTTCCAACTTTTTAAATTAAATCAGTTTTAAATAACTGTGTTTGGAGGGATCCAAGAAAACACCTACATTGTCTTTTCTATCTGCTCCCCAGATTTGCAATATGGCTAGAGTGCAAGGCAAAGGAAGTGAAGAAGGCACTTAATCGAAACAAAGCCCATACTAGGCAAGGTCACAGTGAAGGACAGAGTTCCTGGGGGTTAGGACGCTCACCAGCATCGCCCACTGGCCTCAGGAAAAGACAAAGCTATGCCTTGGAGAAGCATAGAGGGCCATACCACATTTCAATCCATGTCCAGGTTAAGTACAAACCAGACTTTACGAGCTCCAAGAATGGGGCTGGGAAGATGGCTCAGCAGCTAAGAGCACTGGCTGCTCTTCTAGAGGGGCTCGGTTAGATTCCCAGAGCCTACAAGGTGGCTCAAACCTTCTGTAACTCGAATCCCAAAGGATCTGACATCCTCTTCCGGCCTTTCCGGGCATCACACACACATGGTGCACAGACATACATGCAGGGAAAAACATTTAGTCACTTAAAATAAAAACAAAGGAAAACTAATTTTAGGAAAAGAGGGGGGAGGTCCAGGGGAGGCATCTAAGTCTCCAGCAGCTCAACCTCATCCCCACTCACCTGCAGAGCCTTGTTCCCACCTACATCTGACTCCCCATCAAAGTTTGACCAGGCTAACACTCAGACTATTCAGAGCCCCGGGTAACATCCCGCCTTTCTCCCCTCTTCTGATGACAAGTCTGCATGTTTAAGCTTCCTTTTGGGCTTTTCTATTTATGTTGTCATTGATTACTTTGCTCCTAACTCATCTGATTTCAATTTGGACTGATTTGATCCTAATTTTATTACCATGTAATCTGAATGCACATAATCACTGTAATTATGCTACAGAGGGAAACAGCTCCTCCGTGGTGGGAAGATCTAAATTTAGGGCTTCCTGGCAAGGGCGCCATTGGCTGGGTGGACTCTCAGCTCCTTGGAGCTGGCAGCTCGGGGGAGCACATATGCCCTTCCCAGCCCTGCTCCCAGAGACATGGGGTATTTTGGGCTTCAACTAAGGGATGAGCCCTAGGTTTCCCCTCAGAAGTCCTGGAATAAGCAGTCTGATTTGGGGATTGGGTAAGAACCCTCTGCACCTTTAGCTCCCAGCATTCTTTGCTGCAGGGGTTTGGCTTGGGACTCTGCAGGCTGCAGCTGCATGCCACCTACAACAGAGTGGGTGCTTGCTGTGGATCTAGAGTGCAGAGGAAGGAATGGGGGCCACTTTGCCTGTTGGAGAGGATATGTGGGGTACAAAATGACAAGTGAGAGGGACGAGGAACTCGTTCTGTATCACTCAGAGCATAGAAGGAGGACTCTCCCTTTCATCGGAAAGCTGATCTGGATATAGTTACCAGTTAGAGATAATATTACAGCAGTACTCCCTCGGAGCCAGTGCCCTGGGTCTGAGCTCATCAGAGACCTGGGGCTCAGGGCTCAGGGCTCGGTTTTCTCACTGTTTCAAGCTATTGGTTTTCTGAAGGCACTGTCATGAGCCTCCAGTAAAGGAGAAGTACCCGTTGAGGTGCAGTCCCCTAAAAGCCGCCTCAGCAGAGGGGGGGGGCAGACAGCAGGACCGGGAAAGAAGCCTCAGGGTGCAATAGAACAAAGAAGGGACGCAAGGAGGCCATCTTTGTTTGTCTCAGGCTAGGGCTGAGTTTGACCCCTCCCCTTCTCTATTAACTATGAAGTCATCTGAAGTCCCTTTTCTAACAGGCTGGTCTAGGTAACTCTGAGGTCTTGCCTACTACCCCTACCACTTTCCATCTGTTGGACTCTCTGGAGATCCCGTTTCCAAGGGCCATGCTGTCAAGATCAAGGTTGGTGGGTCCTCAGAAACTCTCCTCCTGTCCCTACACGAAGGTGGCACCTTTTCTTCTACTGCAAACATCCCCACCTTGTCCCCCTTGCTGGGGTCCTCCCCAGGAGGTTCTGAATCTGGGCCCTGCTTGCTCTACCCCCACAGCTCACTCACCCAGTGCAGGGACCCAATGCAGACCTTGGCAGCCATCAGGGGCACTGTGGGGTTCGAGGGCTGCAGCTTCATGCACTCACGGAGCAGTGACACGGCGTAGGCTGACTGCAGAAGCAAGAGTAGGGAACACGATCACTTGCCACCCTAGATCCCCATGCCCTCATGGGCAGTTCTCCCAGCAGTCCTTGCTCTGTACCCCTTTCTCTTCTCTTCCTGAAGAGAACCCAGAGGGAGGAGTCCAGGTCATAGTCACTGCAGGCAAGCCTTCCTCTGAGTTTTGTTTCCCTCCTTTGGAGAATAGAGGCCATGAACCTCACCCTCTGGAGATGTGACAAGAGCTAACACAATAACGAACAGAACCTTTCCAAAAAGAATTCAGATCAGAACCAGAAAGATTTGAGAAATAGTCAGGGGCTCTCTAAACCTGTACTCAGAGAAGAAAGCTGGTGACAGGACTGGACAGGTGTACAAAGGCTGGGAAGAAGGTGCGGCAGTGGGAGGGCCAGAGAGAACCTCCAGACAAGAAGTGGAGGCCCCATGGGGCTCCAGGACTCAAGCAGGATTTGCCAATGACAGGCAGGGAAAGGCCAGAAGGGAAGGGCATCCAGGCCCAGACAGGTGTGTCATCTATACCAAGAGGAATGACAGCTAATACCCCAGATCTTATCACGTGCCAGGCAGTTTTTCCTAAGTCAGGGGCTGCCAAGAGAACCTGCAGGCTGAACCTAGCCCGTTGCTTGTTTCTGTGAATAAGGTCTAATTGGAACTCACGCCTGTTTATATACTATCTGTGGCTGCTGCAAGATACCACACTGGTGGAATGGCTGAGAGAGACTGGCTATTAATAGTCAGAACTGACTGCCCGACCCTGTGGAAAGTCTTGCTAACTTCTCTATGAGAGCGTTGGGCTTTCACAGCATCCCTGCCAGATGGGCAGCTTTACAGCCGAGAAGAGAGAGAGAAGCTGGGCAGTCAGTTTGTTCGAAGTCACATAGCCAGAGAATGACCAAGCAAGGGTTTGAACACAGCCTAGACCTAACTCTTAACCACTACCTTATGTGGCCTCCATGGTGATGACCTTGGCCAGAGGAAGCTGGTTTCCTGGAGAGAGGGGGAAGGGGTGTTCGCGTGTCTGCGCGCAAGCATGTGCGCGTGTGAATGTGTGTAGTCTGGAACCTTCTGCTTTCTGAACCCAACACTTTCTGAGGGAACCCCAACAGTCACTGTCCTGGCATGTAAGCTCCTACCTGGCATCCTCAGGTGTGTGTCACAGGACAATCACCAAGCCCTGGGTCCCACTGTGAGCTGAGCTCCTCCCTTTAACTTAGCCTCCTTCTTCCCTAGCAACTCTGGGGGTGCCACTAAGGAACAGAGGGCGCTGACAGGCTCCTCCGGCTGCAGTAGGGTATGATTGGAATGTGTGTATCCCCCCGCCCCCAGCTCACCTCTCCGCTTCCCACCATCTATGGAAGAGCTTTCTTCTACCCCGTGTCACAGTCTCCTTGGGCTCCCATGGAGCTGTGGTTTGCACACATTTTGAGTGTGTTCTCCAAGAATCCGTATGTTGGAATTTGAACCCTGAGTGGTGATCATGAAGAGATGGGGGCTAGTAGAACCTGATTAGGCCATTGTGTGCGCTAAAAGGACTGGGCATCTTTCTCACAATTAGTTCTTGCTGGGGATTGGTATAAAATGAGCACGACTTGCTCTTCTCCGCCTGGCTTCATGTCTTGCTATACAGTGTCTCTCACTTGCACACACTCCTACCGTGTCATCCACCTTGAGGTCTTCACCAGAACCAAGCCAGTCTTGGTACCCTGTCCTTGAGCTCCAAAGCTATGAGGCCAATAAGCTTCTTTGCATTATAAATTCTACCTCAGGCTGTTTTATTAAACGTAACAGAAAATAGGCCAATAAGGTTAATTGTAGGTATCTTCATCCAGGGCCTGTTACTGGGCTCAGTACTGGATTGGGGTGATGAAGTCGGATGAGAGGGTAGATGAGACCCCTAAGGAGATCACAGAAAGCAGGGAAACAGGAGGGACAGATGCCCAAATCCTCTATCATTCTAACAATACGAGAGGACAAGACAAGCACAAGAAAAGGCCAGAAAATGACAGGCCCACAGCGAGCGCCCAGCGAAGACTGCAGCAAGGGAGGCTTCGTGAGAGATGCCAGGCCCCACCTCCTCAGAGCCCCTCTCCTGGAAATGTCCCACTATGTCCCTCACCACTGTCCCTCCACCCGCACACCCCAGGAAGCCCCAGGCTTCTCCTCAGCTTTCCTTAGGCTGCTGACCTTTGCATCCCGGATTCTCTAGTCCTGCCCCTCCATAGTCCACCCACTCCTTCCCACCCCACCCCCATGCAGACCAAAAAACACTGCTATTTAAGGAGCCGTCTGAGGACCCAGCAGTAGGAGCAGCCGGCTTCTTTTTTTCCCCCTGTCATGCTGGTTACCTAGCAACACAGCCAATGCAATTGCCGCATGGAGACTAAGAGAGGGAACGCCGACCTAAATCATGCTACAAAACTCATCCGTTATTCCTGTGGGGCGAAACATATTTCTATCTACCCAACCGCACCTTCTGGAAGGTACAGAACCTGGATTCCCACCTTGGGCTCAGCAAAGGCAAGCTCTGGTCACTCCTCTGAGGTCTGCCAGGGCAGTCAGGCAAATGGTTTTGGCATGCAGGATTCCCAGGGGGCAGTTGGAGAATGCTTTCCTTACAAAACAATCTCACAGTGCACTGAGTGCATGGATGGGTGGAGCCTCACATATACAGAATTCACTGACCACTCCAATGCCCTATGCCTACCTGCGGGATCCCGAAGGGACCAGAGTAGGGAATGACTTCCCAAAGGCCAGATGCCAAGCTGCCTAAACCGCTTAGGGTCCAGCTTCTCCATAAGGAGGTGGAAGATGCTTCAAGTCCCAGACAATCGTGGTGCCTTTTCCTGAGGCTGGAGCCTCCAGGAACGCCCTCAAAATTAAAGCTAACTTCCATGGATAGTTGTGGTTTTGCTTTGTTTTTGTTTGTTTGTTTTGATTTTTTAAAGGGGGTAGCTTTAAAATAAAACCCACAGAACAGTGCGCACTGCTCCAGGCTTTTCTTCTCTGCTATTCTAAGGCTAACGGTGTTTCCTGTTTGGGGGAGGCAGGAAGAAGTTGCTTAATGCTGCTGTATGCGGAGAATCCAGCCACACCTTCCAAGCCTACCGTTAGTAACCTAGTCAGTCACCTAGGCATTAAAAGGCTGCTGCCTTCAAGTCCTACACACCTACTCCTCTTGGTTCACACTGCCCCCTCTGCCTGGAGTTCTGCTCTTCTCCCTGCTCTACTCTCTACACTCCCACCTGGTGCCTGGGAGTGCCTCTAATCCTGTGGGGCCAGCCCTGTCTATATTCTGAATTCTCCTTAAAATCTGACAACACCCTGCTGGGCTGTGACTTCAAGGTGCTCTGGGAGGTGGCCCACGTGATGCAAAAGGGCTGGAAAGACCGATGCCCAGCAAAGGATGCTCAAGGAGACTCCCCACTGACTCTGCTGTGCTCTCAGCCTGTCCCTGCAGTCTGACAAGACTGTAGCACCTGGTTCTCCTCCCCCTCCCCGCCAGGCCCTGGCCTGTCTCACTGCAGAGACCCAGGGCTGCCTGGCACTCCTTCATCTGTGGAGGCGGCACTGGCACACTAGAAGGGCCCTCCTCAGAGACGGCTGTGGGGCTAGAAATGGAATGTGGCACAGATGGGCCAGGGGACGAGGGATTCCCTCAGCCCCATCAAAGGGCCCCGGGTATTTACAGCTCTTGGAACCATCTGCAAGCTCATGGCACCTTATTTCCTGCATTCATAGCATCCTCAGCCCCATCTCCCTCGGCCCCCAGCTCCGGAAAGGTTTTCCTTTCATGTCATGCTTAAAATAGAGGCTTACATAAGTGTAGTTCTGATCTGAGAGAAAATCAGGGGTGCTGGAGCAGGGGCCGGGCAGATGGAGGGCGAAGGCCTACCCTGGTGCCGCATGCTCTGGGCAGTGGCTGGCCTTTTCTGCTGTCCCCACCCAGATACCTCTAACTACATCCATCATACAGTCTCCCCGACAGGTTCCATGTGTGTCGTTGCTACTCCACTCCACTGTATAACTCTCCTTCCAACTCACAGGCAGGGCTCTTTGGGGAAGGAACAGCATTTCTCTCTCCTAGAGCCACACCAGCAGAAGTGCAACGATGACCTTGTGGTGGACCATAAGAAGAGAGAAGCATCTAAATTCATACCTGCATGTGGGCAAACTGGTCATCACTAGCACACATTATTTAGGGCCTTCCCCATCCATGCTCATAGACAGTCATACCAATACCGGGTCAGTTCCCAGTCAACACAAATCTCTCCAACATCTAGCTCTGAGAAGCCCCTGGGAGGGACCAGAGGTTCCTTAAAATCCATAGGAGGCATTTAACCCCCACCCCCAAGGCCCTGGGCCTTACCTTCCCACAAGCTACCATGGAGAGGGCCACTTGGTACCAAAGGTGAAATTCTCCAAACGCATACTTCATGGCTCGCTCTAGGCACTGGGGAGGAAGAAGTGGTCAGCACTGGCCCACTCCCTGACAGGGTAACCATTCCCCATTCAGAGAGCTGCAGGGCAGCTTTGTTCCTGTTGGAAACACAGGGGTAATCTAGTCCCTGCCATGGCATGCTGGGTAATGCTGCATGAGAGTTGTCCCTAGTCCTCTCTTCCCACCTCCATAATGCAGGAATGATTTCACAGGGCCATTGTGAAAATGTTTTGAAAGAACACAACCCAACAAAAATAACAACTAGTGTTGATTATCCTGAGTCATGGTAGGGCTCTCAACTTTTGACATCTATCAACTATTCTATTCTTCCTAACCACCCTGAGGGGAGATCTCTAATAACCCCCATTCCACAGATAATGGATCTGTGACTGAGGCTAGGGTGACATGCCAAGGCCAAAGCCAGTAAAAGGCAGGCCAGCCTGAGGAGAGAGTGGGAAGTGGGGACGGACAAACAGCCACCTCATTTGGTTCCCTTTATGAATTACCTAAGTCCCAGGACGTGAGGTAGGCTGGGCAGCTTGACCCTACCTCAGAAAGCATGGCGTACTGGCCCCGCCTGCCCAGGGTGATGCTCAGGAGGTCATAGATGGCTGAAGCATTCTGCAAGCTCACTTTCCGGTCCTCCTCCTGCTCTGGTGCCCGACTCAGTACCACGTCCCGAGTAGCCTGTGGGTGGAATGCAGGTAAGGACCTAGCATCACAAGGGCCCATATTGCAAAGCCACCCACTGTCCCATTTCACTGTTGTTACAAGCCAGGTAACTGACCACACTCTCAGAAATGACCTCTCCTAACCCCACAAAGCTCTCTCCAAAGACAGAAAACCCATGGTCCAGATGTGTGTGCGGGGTGTCATCCTAAGGCTCAAGGTCCTAAAGCTGCAAGGACAGTGCCATGGCCTCCTGCCTTTCATCTAAATGTAACACCTGCTGACACTCAGCACTCCCACCCCACTTCACTTCAAACATACATCATTAATGCTCTCTCTCATTAACGTTCAGCCTTCCTTCTTCCAGGACCTAAGAGTCACTACTCAGTCACAATAGCTGCAGAGCACCAAGCAGTGGTGGCGCACACATTTAATCCCAGCACTCGGGAGGCAGAGGCAGAGGCAGGCGGGTCTCTGTGAGTTTGAGCCCAGCCTGGTCTACAGAATGAGTTCCAGGACAAAGTTACACAAAGACACCTTCAAGAAAAACAAAACAAAACAAAACAAAAAAAAACAAAAAGAAAAACTTAAATAAATAATAAATTGTTGCAGAGCAGGGACATCCTAGGGTCTGAAATGACTCTCATACATGCTCAGGACTGCGCTTGGCAAAGCTGAGCTCTGTCCCCACATGCTTGCTGATGACTCCCAGCATGCTCCTCTCTGACCCTTCTCCTTCTGCCAAAGGGGTCCTTGTCTAGCATCGTCCTCCTTCCCTGAGACTGCTCTGCTCCCCACAGGCTGTCAACCAAGGACTGGCCTGCTAGATAGGAAAAAAAAAGGAGCTGTTGGCTCTGAAACCTAAATGTCCCACCAGCTCTAAGGCCCCATCCTGCTCACAAGTGCTCTTCACCCCCTCCTTTGCACGGAGCCACCCTCCCTCCTGCAGGGAAGGCTACCATGGGCCAGAGGGTAAGGAGACAGAAGCCCCATTGCTTGTAGGCTCTGGGCTGAAATGTGCTCCCTTAGAGGCTCCTATTAGCTAACAGGCCTAGCCCTTAGGGGCATTTGAGGCAGGGAGACAAACTGGGGGCAATGGATCTGGACAGCTGCCTCTTCAGCCACGATTGTGATAGGTGTTCCTCCTCCTCAAGAAACACAGATGGCCAAGGAGGGGATGCCTGGGGTAGAATGCCAGGAATGGCAGGAAATCCTCAGAAAGATCAATGCTAGAGCCAACCTGATAAACGGAGCCAGGAACTGCAAGCAGCAAAGGCAGGGAAAGCGCCAAGAAATCCCTCTCCCTCCCAGAGAGTCCCACCCACACAGCCACGTGGGAACACAGCCACGCTCCGTCCCTCACACTATACCTCCCCACTCCTCCACCTCCAGTAGCTCTTGGCTCCAGGCACCCAGTGGGGACTGTGGGTGAGGGGGCTCCTCCAGGCAGCAGAGGGAAAGGAAGGGGGGTGGATGAGGAACAGAGAGGCAGGAGGGGGCTACGGGAGGCATCTGTGCATTCCTACTGGAATCTAGACTTTTGGTAGG
The DNA here is from genome assembly GCA_004026605.1 of Ondatra zibethicus. Classification (NCBI taxonomy): domain Eukaryota; kingdom Metazoa; phylum Chordata; class Mammalia; order Rodentia; family Cricetidae; genus Ondatra; species Ondatra zibethicus. Next base: position 113,335 of record PVIU01005114.1, read on the forward strand.
AGGAAGAAATCAGGATGGAAGGGATAGACCAGGTATTTTGTAGGGCTGGCTTCTCTAGAGGTAGAGGGAGCCTTGCTGGACACATTTGAGGACTGAGCAACCCACCCTGCACACAAGCCATGCTGGGGGGGTAGTGAGGAGCAAACCGTCACTGCCTACCTCAGGATGACACTTAAACTCCTTTTTCTGGCTGCCCTCCTACCTGACTCCTCACCAGCCACCCAGCGCACCCTGCTGTTTCCCATCTTCAAGGCTCAACTGAGTTTGGTCACTTTGTAGTAGTTCTCCATATCAGCCTGCTGGCAACTCCCAACTCAGATGGCTGTAGCCAACCTACCCCTCTGCCTCACGGGCATACACCAGGGCCCTGACAGCCCTGGCTGGCTCATCACTCCTTGTAGCAGGGCATGCCATTTCTAGACTGAGCTCCTTGAACACAGAGCTTCATAAATCCACCATTATGGAGTGAACAACATCCCAGGAAGATGACTCTGGGCTGGCACAGAAACTCCTTCTTTGTCTACCCTCTAAGAGGACAGGCCTCTGGGTGTGTCCGGTGGGAAGGAGGGGTGGATTTTCAGAACTGAGTGTCATTAGAGCAGATGAAGCATAAGACAGGGCAAGTCCTCCACATGGCCTGGCCCCTTAACACACAGACAGCAGCAAGAGCATGCTCTTACGGGTCCTTGGTGCTTTCGTATGAGAGGGGAACATGGTTCCCACTGGACAGCCCGAAGTAGATGTCTGCCCAGCTCTTGGCATGGCTTTGTGGGGAGGGTCACACAAAAAAAAGTTGGGCTAGTGTTGGTTGCTGGGAAGTGCCTGTGTATGTAACCATTGGAATGGGTTTGGGTGGGGAAACTGGAGCAGGAAATAAAAGGAAGTCTTAGGGCTGGCTAGTAAGCCACAAAAGAACATGGATTCATGTGTGGCTCAGGAGCCAGAACAAACCTCAGAGGCAGGGGGCACCACCGCTAGGTTTACAGTCCCTCCCCAGAGGCACCCCAGCCTTCTCCATCCCTCTTCCCTGGGCTCAGGGCCCTTAGGCCACACAGGCCCACAGGCTTCCCAGGTAGCCTGTCCACTCAGTCCTAACCATACTCTTTCCCTTTCCTGTGTACACCGACGGCCTCAGACGCCTGCTTTCATCAGAAGACTCCAGAACTAGCGCAGTGTGGTGAACACACCTGTTAGAGTAAATACAAGCCGCTGAGCTGGCTCTGTGCTCTCCCCGCTGCCCCCAACTGTCCCCGGTGCTGTTCGCGGGATAAAGGTGAGTATTCTCCCTGGGTTTTCTCCCTGCCAACCCTGCCTACTTTGGGCACTGCTTTGGGCTGTCCTGTGAGAGCGAATCATGATCCCCTCTGTACCAAAGCCCTAAGGACCCACATGAGTGCACCCTCACTGCTTTGACCTTGCCCTTGGTTCCTGCTGTGGGATGCTCTGCCCATAAGCCAGGCAGGACCCCCAGAGGCGTTCCTACTCCACCTTTGTCCCTCTGCTGCTTCTCCCAGGAGAACCTGTCTCAGACTAGATCTTTCAGATTGTCAAGAGACCAGCCCACACTCCAGTGTAACAGCTCCACACCCTCACCAGGACCCACCACTGCTCTTTGGACAAATGTCCTCCCTGAGACAAAAATGGGAATCCTCCTTTCCTTCATCAGGCACAACCCTTGCTGAGGCACCCTCCCTAGGTGCAGGCCTTGCATTACCTTCTCGGGTAGAGAATTCTCACACCATCAACTGGCCCATGAACCCTAACAGCATGAAAGAAGTATAACCTTCCGAGGGGAGGGCTCTGAGCCTGGAGATGGACATCCAGAGCCAGTCCAGACACTGAGGCTTTCCTGAGCACCAGGTCAATTATCCTGACGGCACCCAATCTCTGCTGGATGTGCCACAGCTGGGCCCTCTGCCGAGCCCCGTCCTCCACCTAATCCTGGACCTAGCTAGAGTCCCCATCTAAGCGGGGGAAACGGAACACTTTCTAGGTGGCATCTAACTGCCCTCATGCCCTCTTGCCCAGTCTCATCCTACTTTATGGAAGACTGAGGAAGGCTGAAGGAAACTGGGGGAGACTGTGGGAGGAAGGCTGAGGGAAACTGGGGGAGACTGTGGGAGGCAGCCAGTAAACTGGCCAAGACAGCTTTCTTCAGAGGGCAGAGACCCCACTGAAATCCAGACATCCTGGTTTCCTCCTGGCTGCTTCCCTGGTTTCAGGTTTCTCTGGGAACGTGTCTAGTCTTGATTGATACTATCAGAGGCCTTGGGCTGGCTTTGCTGAAGAGGGAACCAAGGCAAAATGCAGACAGGGTCTCCCTGGTGAAGTGTTGGGTGCTGTCTCTTTGCAAGGAACAGGTTCCTGAAGCAAGACGCCCAGAGCCCTGCTCAGAGGCTTCACAGAGACAGCCTCTCATCAAGCAAGCGAGCCCCAACAGTCACACCAGAAAGAAGGACCTAGGAAGCATCTGTGCCTAGTGATGCTCCCCTTCCCAGGAGGACACTGTCCTGTGCAGCTCTTGCTGGTTGCCCTGCTGGCAGACATGATTACCACCAGCTCTTGAGTTCACAGAGCCAAGAGCTTCCGTGCTCTGGGACAGGCCTCATATACCCAGCGACACAGTTCCTGTGGCAGATGTCATGGTCTTCCTGTCACGGGTACTGAACCACCGGCTCTGAGCTGGCAGCCATCGGCAGAGCAAGGCCTTGCGTCACAGCAAAGCAGGTGCCAAAAGCTAGGACGCCGTGTGTCTCATCCGCTGAGTCCCAAATGGAACCATGCCTAGGAAGCCCTTTTCTTTAAAATAGCAGACTAATGCCCTCAATCTCTCAAGTTGATTAAAGCCTACACGTTTTCAAAGGCAACTAAGCCGGAATCAAGCCTTTCCCGCCCCCAGGACAAAAACATGCACTGAACAACCCAACGAGATAGCTTTGTGTTTATTTTCTTATTTAATCCACCCAAACTCCTTCCGCAGAGGCCTTAGTAACTCCATCTTACAGATGAGCAAACAGGTTCACAGAGAGACTTTCACTCAACTATGAGTGACAAGTACAAGAACCATCCTGCCAGGTGCCTGGTACCAAGTATAGTGCAGGATCCCAGTCCCAAAGACACCCCCAACCTCCCACACAGGTTCCCTATCTAGTACCTTCCTGAGGCCACAGCGACAATGAATTCTTTTCCCGGCTAAACAGAAAAAGGATCGGATTTTACTGGCTTCCCTGCACTACGTGGGAGTGCACGGGAGATAAGGACTTCAGGCTGTTTCGTTATTTTATGTATGGTGCTGAGCATGGGCCAACACAATTCGGCTGCTCCATGAGGTTAAGTGGTGAGCAGTGTTGAGTATGCAAACTGATTGTTGTAAGGACGGTGGGTGAGTGGATGGACAGGTCGGTGGGCAAATAGATGCGTGCATGGATGAGTGGCTGGTGGGCAGACAGGTAGAAGTTAGATACGAATGAGTAGAATTTGAAATGCTCTTTTATCCCGAAAGATAAAAAAAGTGGGTTCAAAATACAAATCTTAATCAATTATAAATCAAATCCCTTACATTACTGGGAAAACATCGGTGATCTCTAGTATCTCTTGGAAGACATGGTTCTGTCATCTGGCCACATGGGCTGGCACATAACAAAGGCCATACCCTGGCACCAGACACACATGGAGACCCCGTACAACTACTCTGAGTTCCTACCCATCAAAGTGGGCTACAGCATTCAGAAACATACAAACACCCTCTGCCAGCTGGCTGCTCTGGACATCCTGGAGGTGGAGCGCAATGGTGGCAGGGACAGTGGCTGGTACCGCAGGAGTCCGCGAGACACTGCCGGCTGCTGTTCCAGAGGTTTCTCCACAAGCCTGCCATCTACAGTTCAAACCAAGCAGCAGCAGAGATGAGGAAAATCCCTCAGGTGCACAGAGGCCATGCTAAAAGTTCATGGAACCTTAGGTATGAACTGACGGGTCAGAGCAGGAACTGACAGAGTTCATAGTTCAGTTACCCTTCTGGCTAATTAACAGTGCAACCGGAGGAGTCAGCCAGAGACAGGGCTCCTCTGTGCAACAGCCCTGGCTGGCCTGGAACTCACTCTGTAGACCAGGCTGGCCTCGAACTCACAGCAATCTGCCTGCCTCTGCCTCCTGAGTGCTGGGATGAAAGGCGTGCCCCATTACTGCCCTGCAATAATGACTTGATTTTGATTCCCAGGGCCCACATGGTGGAGAGAGAGAACTGACTTCCACAGGTTGTCCTCTGACCTCCGTAATCATGCTATGATGTGTACGTGCCCACATACACAAAAATAAAATAAGTTAATTAATAAAAAGAATGTGCTGGACATGGTAGTGCATGATTTTAACACAGGAGGCAGAGACAGGTGGATTTCTGTGCGCTCATTGCCTACCTTGGTTTACATAGTGAGTTCCAAGCCAGCTGTGGTGGTACTATTAGGAGGTGTGGCCTTGCTGGAGTAGGTGTGGCTTTGTTGGGGGAGGTGTGTCACTAGGGGGTGGGCTTTGAGGTCT